>JZKD02S1591778.1:288006-367346 GCA_000966675.3 Picea glauca
AAGCACCCGATGCACACAACACAAATAGAGAACTACTACAAGGGATCATCCGACGTAGTTGTCATATCTGACATGCCCACACACACACATGCAAAGAATATAAGACATACCCAATAGGAACCTCCTCCTTGCAACATTTTAGAAGTATTTTGCATGCCATCAATTTCGTTTCCATTGAGGTGGTTGCATCACTGATCATTTTTATGATAATCCTGTGCAATCCCCTTTCTATTCCATAAGTTTTCTTCATCTCCTCTGTGAGTACCTTTTCCTTGGTTTTATCATCCATGTACTATGCAGACTTCTCGCCATTTAATGGAATCCCTATGATGAATGAAATTAATTCCACATCGATTGAGATTGGTTCGTCCAACCACAAAAATCCTCCATGGACGACTGCCAGTAACTACTTGACGTAATTTTTCACATATTCCCCCCTGCCGAAGTGGGGAATATCCAACAAATTAAGGATCCATGTGTTTACTAAACCTACCACCCACTTCTTAGGTTGCAGCACTGGATCTCCCAATGGCCCTATGCCCAGGCTCTCCATGTACACATTATGTGCAAATTATGGGAAATTTTTTGTGTTAGACACGTCATGGTCTACGTACCGTAACCTTTCGATGCAGCCCATAAAACTTGGTGTGGCCTGTACCCCATCTAGAATGCGTGGAAAAATGATCAAGGCGTTGGGCTGCTTGTGTGGGGACCGCGCAATGGGTTGTTTCCCCTTTCTCTACACTAGTGTGCTAGATGTCACAGCCTCTAGTTCTTTTTCTTCCCAGCCTGAATTTTGTTTCCCCATGATATATTTGAGTTTTACTTCCTCCTGTTGCTTATACCCCACCATAGGTTGTGACATTGTCCCGTCAGACTCTGTCCTTTTAATGTCCATGCCTTTTGGTTTGTGGGTTGCTTCTACCCTGGAAGGTTGTTGTGGGTTTCTTGTTGCTAATGGATCCTGGACCCGCGCACTATTGTATGAATCAATTTCCATCCTAACCATCATCAGGGCATTCCCTTCTTCCTCTACTAGTGTGGCACTCACTGGTTCGATCTGCGGTGAATGAATTGCATCGACATCGACAATTCCCTTTGTCTGTGTAAACACCTTTTCTGCCTTTGTGGTTTCCTGTGGTGACCTGTGGCTACTATGTTTTTTTTGTGCTATTTGTATATGTGCTTTGAACTTTGGAGGTGCCATCATTGGAATTATTCCTTCTCCAATTGAACTTCGACTGCTATGATCTATGAACTCACCTATTTGCCTCCTGTCTTCGTGCCCCTTAGCTTCGTGGGTTTGTAAATTCACAATGCGTCTCGTTTGGCCCATGTTTTAGTTATATATGGGGTGTCATAAGTCCTCTGAATTTTCTCAGAGACACTTCTTTGATGTTCATAAATGTTTTAAATCTTGTCGAGCACACTTTTTTACGTTTCATAAATTCCCAATTCGTGCCATTTTACCCCCATGACCGGTTTTTTCTTTTCCGACCATTGGCTTGTTTTTGGTGCGCTGCAATTTTTCGGTGCATCGTACGTTTATGTTGTGAATTTTACCCTAGTGCATTTTGTTTGCTTCCTGTTAGCCATATGTTGCGTGAGATCACTTTTTCTTTTTGTCGCGTGGATTCCATTGTTTGTTGCGCACGATATTTCTCAGTATTTTGTATTTTCTTTCATTGTCTACTTTTTTCTTCCTTTTTCTTCTTTTTATACTTTTGTCTTCCTTTTTCTTATTTTTCTAATTTTTTCTTCCTTATTATGATTTTTCTTTCCTAATATCTACTATAGTACACTATATACATGACTTTCTTACTATGATGTAACTTTTAAGGGTTAATAGGTCGACTGTCCCTGTACAGTTTCAATCGACTACCATTGATCATGCCTTTTAGTTATGTTCATACCAAGTCCTTTTGTTATGCATATCCCCCATCTATGACAGTATTTACTTCATATGGCCCTAGCCAATGGACTCTAAACTTACCAGAGTGTTGGAAAAAATTGTTGTCATAAAGCAGAACTAGGTCTCCCTCCTTAAAACTCTTCTTTTTAATATGTTTTTCATGCCAGGATTTGTCTCTTGCTTTCTATACTTCATGTTGAAATCCTGCTAGAATCATGTCCTCTTCCATTTCCATTAGTTTATTTAACCTCTCATGTATTGTGCCTCTTTCGGTCATGTTGATAAGTGTTTTTATGCGCAGACTGGGTACCATAAATTCTAATGGAACCACTACTTCCTCCCCATACACCAGTCTGAATGGTGTTTGTCCTGTCAATTTCTTTCATGTGGTCCTATATGCCCATATAACTATTGGTATTTTCAAGTCCCAATCATCCTTGTGAACATTGTAAATCTTATTCAATGCATTTTCCAAAATCTTATTGAAAGCTTCTACTGTTCCAATTTCCTAAGGATGATATGGTGTACTCTTTTGGTGATAAATTTCAAATTCCTCAGTAATCGTCGTGATGGTATTGTTCAAAAAATGAGTTCCTTGGTCACTCATCAATATCCTCGGACATCCAAATCTGGTGATCACTTGCTCAAAAAAGAAGTGTGATGTTGTCCCTACAATACAATCTTTGACTGGTGTTGCTTCTGCCCATCTAGTTAATTATTCAGTCGTAGTAATGATATATCTATGTCCTAACCTTTTTGTTGGTGGATTGATCAGTCCAAAAAAGTCTATTTCCCATTTTTAAAATACCTATAGAGTCACTTGTGGTCTTAGGGGTGTCTCATCTCGTCTTTTTGGTTTTCCAAACCTCTGACAGACATCATAGTTCTGGAAATATTCCTTGGAAAATTTATGGATTGTTAGCCACCATAATCCTACGCACAATACCTTCTACGCGATATCTTTTCCTACATAGTGTCCTCCAAATATACGTTCATGAGATTCCACTAAAATTTTGGGTCGTTCATGTTCTAATACACACCTTCTAAAAATGCTATATGCGCCCATCTTATATAAATTTCCTACAATGATTTTATAGTACGCAACTCTAACTACCATATTCTTCTTTTGCGCAATGCTAAAATCATGTGGTGCAACCCATGTACTTACATATTCAATAATATCAACGAATTATTCATCAGCTACTTGTACTGAAAATAATTATGCATCAGGGAAGTTGTCTTCCAAGTTAGTAGGTTCTTCTCCATTAGTTACCCTTGAAAGGTGATCAGGTCCTACATTCAGCTTCTCTGGTTTGACTATCACTTCGAAATCAAATTCTTGTAATAATAATAGCCTCTACAAATCCTCCCCCCCAACACTTTCTTGTTGACTAGATATTTGAGGGAAAAATAGTATGTGAACATTTTAAAGTGTTTAACCAGTAAATAGTGCCTGAATTTTTGAAGTGTGTATACCATGGCTAGGCCTTCTCTTTCTGTGGTGTTGTAATTAAGCTATGATTCTGACAACTTTCTACTTGCAAAGGCTATAGGATGGTCTAATTCCCTTGCTCATGGCTGCACCAAAATTGCTCCAAGTGTTATGGTCGATGCATCTACATGCACATGAAATGTCTTTTCTCAATCTATGAATACTAGTATAGGTGATGTTACCATATTTTCCCTTAAGGTGTCCAATCCTTGCTGGCGGTCCTCATTCCATTGAAATATAGTGTCCTTCTTTAAAAAAAAATCCATTGGTGCAATAATATGTGCATACCCCTTTATAAATTTCCTATAATAGCCTATATGTCCCAGTGTTTCTCTTAATTGGCACACTAACTTTGGTGGTGGTAAGCTCACAATGACTGCAATCTTAGCAAGGTCCGCTAGTAAACCTTGTTTACACACTGTATGTTCCAACAATATTCCAAAAGGTGTTCCGAAAATGCATTTCTTAATGTTTAATGAGATCTGACATTTTCTGAATCTTTCCAACATGAGTCTTAACACTTCTACATGGTCCTTTAAAAGACTATATATAGTCCAGTCATATAGATATACTTATAGAAATTGATGTATGAATTCCTTAAAAGAAGCTATGACTACTCTTGAAAAAATGGTTGGTGCATTCGTCAACCCAAATGGCATGATTGTATATTGGTAGGATCTCCATTCTGTAGAAAAAGTATTCTTATACATGTCCTCTAGAGATATTTTGATCTGATGGTAACCTGAGAATCCATCTGTAAATGAATATTCTTCTTAGCCTCCCACATTATCTAAGACCTCATCTATAAAAGGGGTAGGGAAAGGTACATGTAAGCAAGCATCATTAAGTTTACTCATATCTATACAAATCTTTATCCCCCCTTGTTTCTTTTCTTGGACTACCATCAAACTGATCCATTCAGGTTCCTCTATTGGTTCCATGATACCAGC
Organism: Picea glauca; assembly: GCA_000966675.3. NCBI lineage: Eukaryota > Viridiplantae > Streptophyta > Pinopsida > Pinales > Pinaceae > Picea > Picea glauca. The sequence continues at coordinate 292,361 of JZKD02S1591778.1, forward strand.
TTCCAACATTCGATCAATTTATTCTTTCACTTCTTCTTATACATTGGATTCAGTCTATAGGTTATTTTCCTGACATGTCTATCCTCATGTTTGAGAGGTATCTTCATCTCTCCTATCTTCCTTGTTATGCCTTTCATCTCTGTAAAGGTTGTTGGAAACGGGTCATTGTATTCACACAATTAATCTGTTATTCTTTCTAATGTTTTCTCATCCCAATAGTCTCCAATTCTTTCCATTTTAGGATTTTTATTCATCCCAATCTTGACTTTCTTAACTTTGATTTGTGCATCAAATACATATGACTCCAGAGATGGACCTTCCACCTCTCTCTCTCCTTCAATTTCTATAATCTAAATGTTTCCTGGGTCATCTTCATTTGGTGCTTATTCTTCAACATGATAGCATGAGAGTAAGTCTTTGAATGTCTGTTTGTTCTGTTGTTGATATTTTGTTATTATTTCAACCTTTGTTTCATCAATAAATATCTCCTCCTGTATCATCTTCAGCACTATATCAATGTTGGGGTTGTTACGTTCAAATGAGAAAGTTACTACAAAGTTCTATTGTAATCATGTCCATTCTATTGTGCCTCTGCGCATCTACTGGTCTATATACTAGTTCTCTAGGATACCTTACAATATATGGATAAAGTGATGAGTTCATTCCTCTAGTGATGGCATCCTCCAATGTGTTATGCACTTATCCAAGTGTTCAACTAGTGTGCCTTTCCCATAATACTTATGGACTATATTGTTCCCGGGATCTGTGCCAAATCTAATGCCCAATAGTTGTTTACATTGATAAAAAAAATTGAATTGTTTCTTTGTGTGCACCCCACCATCGTGCAGGTGTTTCCTTGAGTTCAATATCTAGGGATAAGAGCCTCTAATTTTCTAACACATCCTCTTCATATTTTGTCATAAATTCCTCTAAGTCTGTTAACCCATGAAAACTGGGAGGTTCTCTTATCTCTGTACCAACCCATCTTATTGCACGATCTATTCTTACACACCTCCTTGTGGAAAATTCATGTAATCGTTGTTTCCAAATCTCCAAACCTGTGTCTGAGTCGTAAGCACATGATGTAATTCTTCTCTAGATGAGTACCCCATATGCAGTTGGTTTAACATAATCCTCTTCTCGCATGGTGGTTCTATACAACTGGTTTATTTCTTCCAGATCCAAACAAGTGGCCTCTACAAACCTTTCTCCTTATGAAGGATCCAATGGTGCAATGCCTCTATATTCGCCTGATTCGAAAGTCATTTTTCTTGTCTTAAGGTTAATTATAGCCTGGTTATCAAATTCCCAATCCAATCCAAGCAATTTTGGGTAAGGTGTTGTGACATATACTATCTCTATTACTTCAAAAGTTTCCATAGTGCGCACTCCATATAAATCTATTGTCACACCTTTGAACCTTCCAATTGGTAACACTCTATGTGGATTTGCTAATTTCAACTGGACAGGTGAATAACCTAGTGTGGGTTCTCCCATACACTTCCATGTCTTCTTAGGTAATACATTTTCTTCAGAGCCTAAGTTCGATATAATATCTCCCATGTTGAAATCCCCAATATTAGCATTTAGTCTTAATTCTTTGCTTGTCTTTCTTCTTGTATGGAGATGATTGATTGTTTTTTGTTCTAACTTCCCTTCTTATTTTGTGTTGCATCTTTCTAGCAGTTTTTGTAAGACCTTAACAGATGATGGATCATTCAATAACTTAACACATAATTGAAAAAAAAAAATATTTGTCGTACTTTCTTTCTCTAAAGGTTGTCCTTTACTAGTGTGGTCCATTGAGGAGGGCATCTCGTACATTGTTGAGTTCTGAGTTTGTTGCGCGGCTGATGTAGACACAACATTTTTCTTGAGAAAATCTTGTCTTCCCTCCTTAAATGTTTCATTTTCCTTTCTTGCATCAAACTACTTATGTGGTTCATTACTCTTCTTAACCCATTGGTGTTGCGATGGATCTTGTTTTGCTGCATCAGTTCTTGTCTTGGCTCATCCTCGAGTGACTATATTTATATTTCTCCCATCATCTCTGAATTCTGCAGAGATCCACTGGAAATTCTGGTTGTTTTGGTTCCTTTTTTCTTGGATCTTTACCAAGAGCCTTGGACAGTCTTTTGTGTCATGATCTGTTGCACGAAAGTACATACATGTAGCTGGTGGAAGTGGACAATCCCTTGCATAATGTATGGGTTGTTGGCAGTTGTGGCACACTACTAGTCATTTGCCTCATCCAAATCCTCCTCTACCTCGTCCAAATCCTCATATGCCTCGTCCTCTACCTCTATATCCATCTCGATCTCCTCTTGGTGTGTTTTACTAAGGTACCTAGTTATACGGTGTGGGGTTATACTGTGGTTGTTCATTATTGTATTGTGGTTGTGCATTATTGTATGGTGGTGGTACCTGGTTGAACTAAGTTGTATCATTTCCTATCATAATTTGTTCTTTCACCCTATAAGTATTCGAAGTTATTTCTCTCATTAGCTCCATCATCCTACAATCCTTATCATCGTGACCCACTAACTGGAAAAAAATTGCAATATGAACTTTTGGGTATTGTCTTATACTTATGCATCATTAGACAATGATATTGATCATTCCCGTGCATTTTACAAATCTCCTTGCACCATGGTCCTCATGTTGGCAAGGATTTTGGTACTCGTGTTTCTATATACTACATGAAAGTTGGACATTCGTTCTTATGGTGTCCTTCTGTCCTGCATAGGGTACACCAAACAACTTCTATTTTCTCTTTTCCCTTGTTCTGGTTAAGTTGAAATGTTAGATTCTTCATATCCTCCTTCAACTCCTTTATTGTTGGATATGTCTTCTGATAGTGGTTTTCTTCTAGTTGTAAGGTTGCTTGCAGAGCCTCTACCTAAGTTTGGAAATTTTGTTGTCTTAACGAGTATTTCAAGTGTGGTAACAATGAGTTCACAAATAAGTGCCTATGCTACATGTCAGTAATTGCATATTTCAACTTACCTTTCAGACGTTTGAACCTCTGATCAATATCCCAAACAAACTCACCTAATTTTTTACTGATTTCAATCATTTCATTCATGTACTAGTCTTCTGAGTTGGGATTTTGAAAATTGTTTATCATTAGTTTTTTCATGTCTGCAATAGTCTTTGTTACTCCCAGTGGACTATTTACATCCAAGCTCATGTACTAGTCTAGTGTGCGGTCTCTTATTTTTATAGCTAACTGCATGAGTTTTGTATCCTCATCTGTGATTTTATTTTCTTCCCATGTCTTCTCACAGATAAATAATTTATTTTCAGGGTCCTCTGATGCCTCTCCCCGAAATTTTGGTAATCTAATCATGGGATCATGTCCTACCATTATGAACTATGTTGAACTACTACCTCTGCATGGTGTAGATAATTTACTATTACTTCCTGATTTGGATCCCCCAGTTGATGTTCCTTGATTGGATCCTTGTCCTGTTTCTTTTATTCCACTAAAAATCAATTGTCTAAACATTGGTGTTCTTTCTAGTGTATTGGTCACACATGGGGTTGTAGGTTCCACACTGATGGTGATCTCGATTGGATTTATACCTTTTGTTCCTTGATTGGAGTTCTACCTTTTGCAAAAGATTTCATCAATCTGATCCACAACCCGAATATCATCTAACTCTTCTTCATCACTTGCCAATCCCTCTCTATCGACTATGGCTCTCTTCTTGTCATTCATTTTATATTGGTAGGGTACTCCATTGCGCATCTTTCCATATTTTTCCATTATCTACTTTATTTCGTCTTCCTCCATCATGGTTGGTTCCATCACCTCCTTCGTCTTCCCCTTATCCATCTACTCCTCCATTTCTCAAGCTCTTGTCAATGCTTCCCCCCTTCCCCCATGCACGCAAGGAAGTTTATCTATTTGATTCCATGGTAATCACACCTTTGTCATACAATAAAATATTGATTGAAGTATACAATGATCTGATGTACCTACCTATAGGTCCTTTTAGAAAATCCTTCTCTATTGTGGTGTAATACTTCACTGTATCTACTGCAAATTTGGTGATAAACCCTGCAAGAATATTGTCTAACCAGAAATCTATTGTGCGCGTAAAAATTTTATTAACTTGTTGTAACTGTGAGATCTCCATAGGATTCCACTCCAATTTTCTGATTCGATTTGTAGGGTGGTTTTCCTTTAACCTCAATAACCACTCCCACAACAAATGCAGGAAATCATAGAAAAATACCTCATGCAAGTTGTTAAACACGTATTTGTCGAGATATTTGCACAGTGTCAACTTAGGGTTTATGTTGTCATTCTGCGTAAAATCAAGTTCATTTGTTTCCAACCATTTTTTGATGTCTTCCTTTGTTGGATTCCATGTCATGAACATTCCCTTTTATACTTTCATCCTCCATGTGTTTCTTCCTCGGATCTCGTCCACTCAATCTCGTGTAGTTCTAGATGGCGACAGAACCATTTGTTGGTTATTCTCTCTCTTCTTGGGCTGACCCAATTTCGGATCTCAACAAGTTTCCAACAAAACCCTGAAAACTATCGGCCCTCCCGGTAAACTAGAAGGACACGCTACGCATAGAGTGCACAGTGCAATCTCACTCAAGATAGATTTTATGGGTGACTACAATAATCAGGTGTTTGTAGTATATGAATGAGTGGGGATCTGGGATTTCATTCTTCCTTATTTATACACTATCCTTGTTAATAATTCAAGTATTTCTATGAGTTATTCATCTTTAGCCCTATGCATGCATACTGATATTTCTAGTTTAAACATTTATTCATAAGATACCTATTAACAGAAAATAAACATTCATTAACATCACACAGAACACAAGTTTTACCATGATTCACCCCCTCCTGGGGCTACGTCCACAAATATTTGGCTTCTCTTCTCTTTTATTTAATCTACTGCAAAATCTTATGTTATGTGCATTACATCTCGGTAATACAATCAAGATTGAGGGTAAAAATCTTGTGTGAGGTGGAATAGGTCACACCAAGCTCCTTATCCTGTGACCTAACCCTCAAAGTATACCTTACTAGACTCTTATACAAACTTATTACAATCGACAATCCCACAAAGTGTTAGGATATCTCTCTATATCGCATGCACGCCTCTCTTTCCTTAACTGAAATCCCCTTTCCTAGATCTCCTAGGTTCTTATTTATACTAATTTATAGTCTTATAGCTATTACAATACTTATCAAAAACCCAAACCTTATCTCGGTTAGACTTGTCTGTCTGCGCGCCATGTTTATTTTTCTCCTGCATGTTGCTTTTCCTTCTTTTTTTACATGATCCTTTCTTGCCACTTGTTGTGCGTGCTCCAAAAATTAGGTCTTTCCTAAAAGAAGATCCTTCTCCAAAAGTAGGCCTGCGCCCGGAATAGACTTCCTTCTCAAAATAGGTCTGCACCCAATAGTGCCTTTCTGTTGTGCTACATTAATCTGTAAGTTTTCCATAACTTCTTTCACCTTCATCAGTTCTTCTCGTTGTTAGTTTGTGACATATAAAGATTATTCTCCATGATACTATACTTTATCTGCCACCAATTCTGCATCATCCTCAGTTATTGTGAGTTGAGAGGTATTCTTTTGTGCCTTTATCTTCTTTCTCTATTCTCCTATCTTCATTATTGATTTTCTTTTTGGTGGTGTTTTTGTCTGCATGGATCTCTTTGCCTCTGGTAGGTCTCCACTTTCTATCTCAGGGATGTTATCCTTAGTCTAAACTTCCCCTTTTTTTCTTTCCACATTGTCATTTCCTAATACTAAATCCCTCGGTATTGTTTCCTTCTCCCTCTACTTCTTTCTTGTCATCTCACTTTATGTTGGTTGTGTGCGCAGTGTTTCTTTCCTAGTATTTGTTCTTGGATTACTTGATTTTTGCAACGTGTCATCTTCTACTTGTTATTTTCCCTTTTCTCCTTTCTTTATAGCCATTGGTACCTTCCATTGATCTATCCATTCTGCTATTACCCATTTGACTTCTTTCGTTCTGATTCAATACTGCATCTTTAACCATGTTTTCTTGGGGTATCTCCTTGCGTGTATCCATATATTGTGCCTCGACGCCTTGAAGTTTGTTTTCCCTTCATTTTCCTTCACCACTTCTGGGGAGATCTTCCATGTGTCTTTTATATTCTCCTGCATCGCTCCAATATACATACCAAAAATGTTATAATTGGCCTTCCTCTACTTAGGAAGTGCATTGTGCCACAGAGTTTCATATCTTGTTGCTCGACACTTTCCTCTTCTTTCACAGAAGGTTTAGTGTTTAGGTTCTTCCCATCCCACTAAAGCTACAAAAATCAACAACTAAGAATAATGAAAAAAAAATCCAGAATACTACGCATATGTGCAATCTCCCAAAAATATGTTGAGAAAATAAGGTGCCCAACTAAGAATTGTCCCCTTTGTGCACTGCGTGGATGTTGCTACCACTCATGTTGGTGCCTCTTCCTTGCGACATTTTCTAAGTATCTTACAGGCCATTAACTTTCTCATGAATCTGGTGGTTGAATCATTGATTTTATTGCTTATCATACCTTTGTTTCCTTTGTTAGTTCCAAATTGAGCCTTTACTTCCTCTACAATGTCCTTTTCCTTGGTATTATCATTTTAATATTGTTAAGGTTTCACCCCATCCGTTGGCATCCCTGTAATCTTCATAATTAATTCTACATCAATCGGGACACGTTTTTCCATCCACAAAAATCCTCCGTGGACTCTCGCCAGAAGTTGCTTTATGCATGCATTGACACCCTTCCCCTACAAAAGTGAGGGATTTCCAACAAATTCATGATGCCAGAGTTGTACAGCCCGATTATCCACTGTTTTGGATAAAAAATAAGGTCTCCTAATGGGCCTCTTCCCTTATTCTTCATATAAACTTCTTGTGCAAGATATGGAAATTTAGCTACCTCTGTCACATCGTGGTATGTGTATTTCATCTTGGGAAAAAAGCCCAACAAGTCCTTTACAATAATTATCGACTCTGGAATATGGGGAAATGAGAGAGAAACTTGTGTCTATGTCTACATTGTTGTTACAACTGGCCTCATTTTTCTCTTTCATGGTCCTGTTGTCTCAATATGTACTTCCTTCTCTATGTTGTGATCTGCATCGTTGTCATCCTCAACCTTCGGGGGTTCCTCTGCCCTAGGTTTCTTTGTTTCCTTAGTTTCATCTGATTCGGTTTGTTCATCATCTTCTTTGTTATTTTCTTCCTATATGTGTGCCACCCCTAGTTTTTCTGCATTAGGGTTTCCTTTTGCACTAGGGTTTCGGCCTTTTTCCTGGTTTACTTCTACTACTTCTCCCTCTGGGTTTTTTTCTTCGACCAGTGTCGGGCTAATAGATTAACTTTCTTTCAATGGAATTTCATCCACATCGACCACTCTGGTCGCCTCCTTCATCTGTTTTTTACTGCTTATGGTACTTCTGGCGAAGTGGTTGGGTGCTCCGAACTTTGGTGGTTTCATTGTTCTAACTCGGGAAAAAATTGTTGCAGGTCAACTAGACACTTCACAATATTGACACACAATCACCCTTTGTTCGTTACTTCACTCCTTTGCTCATGTTTACTTAAAATCACACAAGTTTCGACCTTTTTCAGTATTTTACCCTTTTATAAAATATTCATAAATGCACTGACGCGCCTCTTTTTTTTGTTCATCGATTTCCTTCTTTCCGATCATTTTCCATCTCATTGCATTGTGTTCTCTTTTTCTGTCATGTAGTGTCTTCAATTTCTGTCATACCTCTTTCTGGATTTTGTCACGTGTTGTAACCTTCAATTGTTTTTCTACCTCTTGTCCATATACCTACTTTTTTGGGCTTTTTCTCATTTTTCTACTTTTTTCTTCCTTTTTCTTCTTTTGATCATTTTTTCTTCCTTTTTCTTCTTCGACTCCTACTATATACAATATGTACAATTTTACTTTTTGTGTGGATACTACTAAGGGTTGTTAGGTCGACTATCCCTATACAGTTTTAGTTGACTACCATTCACCATTCCTTGCATATCCTTACCTACTAAATCCTTTAGTTGCAAAGCACCTCCATCTGTGACATACATTATCTCATATGGCTTTAACCAATGCATCATGAAATTCCTTGGGTGTTACAAGTTTTTTTTTTCATAGAGGAGAACCATATCTCCTTCTTTGAAATTCTTCTTATTAATATGTGTTTCATGTAAAGACATGTCCTTTGCTTTTTGTACCTCCTAATGGAAACCAACTACAATTATGTCTTCTTTTAATTCCATGAGTTGTGCCTCTTTCTATCATATCTATAACTGTTTCAATGCACAAACTAGGTATCAAATACTCTAGAGGAATTACTTATTCATGTCTTTACACCAATCTTAAAGGAGTCTTCCATGTAAGCTTGTTGCATGTAATTCTATATGCCCATAACACTACAAGTATCTTCAAGTCCCAATCATATATATTCACATTACAAATATTAGTTAAAGAATTCTCCAATATCTTGTGAAACGCTTCCACAGTTCCATTAGCTTGAGGATGGTAAGGAGTTCTCTTCTAATGATGTATCTCAAATTCTTTAGTCATTGCCTAGATAGTACTATTGATGAAATGAGTCCCTTGATCACTCATCAGAACTCCTGGGCATCCAAATATTGTGACTACTTCCTCGAATAAGAACTGTGTTGATGTCTCTACATTGCAATCCTTTACTGGTGTTTCTTCATCCTATCTGGTCAAATATTTCATTGCTGTAATAATATACTTGGCTCATGATCTTCTGACTGGTGGATTAAATGGTCCCACAAAATCTACTGCCCACTTGTCAAACACTTTCAAATTTACTTGAGGTCTTAATGGCATATCATCCTTCCTAGATGGATTTCCAACCCTCTGGCATACATCCCATGTCTGACAGTACTCCTTTGCATCCTTGTGAACTGTTGGCCACCATAATCCTGCACACAATATCTTATGCGTAGTGTATTTCCCTACATAATTTCCTCCATCAATTCCTTCATTTGATTCTGCTAAAATGAAAGGCCTTTCATGCTCCATAACACATATCCTCAAAATTTTGTTTGTACCCAGTTTGTACAAGTGACACGTAATCAGTTGGTAATATGCATCTCTGACCAACAATTTTTTCTTCTGTGCAATATTAAATTCCTTTGGGGAAAATCCTATACACAAGAACTCAATAATGTCAACAGAATATTCATCAGCAAGGTGTACTAAAAACAATTGTGCATATGGGAAATTATCCTCCAATTCGTTGGGTTCCTCTCCATTATTTATCATGGACAAATGATCTGGTCCTATATTCAATATTCCAGGATTCACCACAACTTCAAAATAAAACTCCTCAAACAATAGTATCCATATGCATATTCTTCCCCCCAACACTGGCTTATTGACTAAATATCTAAGAGCAAAATGATCTGTAAACATATTAAAATGTTGATCTAACAAATAATATCTAAATTTCTGCAATGGATACACCATGGCCAACCCTTATCTTTATGTTGTATTGTGGTTCTTTTCTAAATATGATAGCTTCCTTCTTGCAAATGCTATAGGGTGATCTATATCACCTTCTCTTGGTTGTGTTAATACTACTCCAAGCACTATTGCAGATGAATCCACATGCACATGAAATTCCTTTGCCCTGTCTAGAAACACTAAAATTGGCATTGTCACCATTTTCTGCTTCAATATATCCAATCTCTTCTAGAATTCATCATTCCATTGATACTTAATGTCCTTCTTCAACAATTTCTCCATTGGCACAATAATATGTGCATATACCCTTATAAAATTTCTATAATACCTTGTATGACCAAGTGTACTTTTTAACTGGCACACTGACTTAGGTGGTGGTAAGTTAACTATGGAAACAATTTTAGTAGGATCAAACAACAGACCCTCTTTACACACCACATGCCCCAACAAAATACCAAAAGGTGTGTTGAAAATTCATTTCTTAATATTAAATGAAATATGACACTGTCTACACCTGTCTAACATTAATCTTAACACTTCTATGATCCTTCAATAAGCTAAAAATTTTCCAATCATCCAAATAAACTTCCAAAAACTTATGAATAAAGTCCTTGAGACTAGCTACTACTACCCTTGAAAAATTGAAGGTGCATTCTTCAACCCAAATGGCATCACTGTATATTGATATGATCCCCATTCTATTGCAAATGTAGTCTTATGTCTATCTGTTGGTGCTATCCTGGTCTAATGATATTCTGAAAACCCATCTATAAATGAATAGGCTTCTTGACCTCCTACATTCTCCAAAACTTCATCTATAAATGGGGTAGGAAAAGGATCATGTAGGCAAGCATCATTCAGCTTTCTCATATCTACACAAATCCTTATTCCCCCATGCTTCTTCTCCTGCACTACCATAAGGTTGATCCACTTTGATTCTTCCACAGGCTCTATGACACCAACCTCTAACATTTTATCAATTTATGTCTTCACCTTCTGCTTATACACTGGATTCAACCTATAAGGTATTTGTCTTATTGGTATAGCATATGTATTCAAAGGGATCTTCATCTCTCCAAATTCCCCTACAACTCCTTTCATCTCTGAGAACGTCACTGGAAATAGGTCATTATACTCATGTAGTAACTCTGTTATTATTTCTACTGTCCAATTATCCCAATAATTCCCAATGCTTGCAATCTTTGGGTTTTTTGTTGTTCCAATATTTACCTTATTGATCCTCAATGGTGCATCATAATCTTTTGAATCTATATTTCAACCTTCTACTTCTCTTTCTCCTTCAACTTTTGTAATCTTTATGCTGTGCGAGTATCCTTCTGCTAGATCTACTTCTTCTACATCATGATAACAATGTAACAACTATCTAACTATCTATCTCTTTTGGTTCCGATAAGCTATCACAATCTCCACTTCTGGTTCTTCAAAAATCCTATCTCTTACCAACCTTAACATTGTATCTATTTATGGATTATCGTGCTCAAATGTTAATCTAATCACAAAATTCTTCTACATTTCTTCCCAACTTGCAGTTTCCTTGCACTGTTCCAATTATGTGTATTAATTCCTTGGGATTCCTTCCAATGTGTGAATAAAATTATGTGGCCACTCTTCTAGCGGTAATAATATCCATTGAATTATACATATGTCTACATGTTCTTTGGGTTTTCCCATTCCATCATACTTCTCGACATACAACTTCTCTTGTTTTGTGCCAAATCTAATGCACATTAACCTCTTACATTGATACCAGTTATTGATATTCTCTTGATGTGTACCCCCACCATCATGCATGTGTATCTTTCAAAGAAATATCCAAAACTGGTAACCTCTGACTTTCAAAAACCTCAAACTCAAACTTTGTTAGAAATTCCTCTAAATCATTCCGACCATAAAAATTAGGAGGCTTTCTTACCTCTGTACCAACCCATCTTACTGTGCAGGTCATCCTTGCACTTATTTTGGTGGATAACTCATGCAATCATTGCTGCCAATTCTCTAGTCATGTTTCAGAGTCTGAAGCACATAAACGGATACTCCTCCAACTCAACATTCCATCTGCAGTTGGGTTCACATAATATTCTTCGTGTGTGATGGTTCTATACAACTGCTTTATGTCTTTTGTAATAAAATGTTATGTTGTAGGTTCCACATACCTTCCTCCTTATGAGGGATCTAATGGTGCAATCACTCTGTATTTTCCTGATTCAAAGATCATATTCCTAGTCTTCAAATTGATAATATCCTAGTTATCAAAATCCCAATCCAGCCCCCAAAATGATGGATATGGTGAAGTGTTATCTACTATGTCAATCACTTGAAAGTCTACCATTGTGCACACTCCATCTAGATCTACTGGTATTCCCTTCAATCTACCAATTGGTACCACTCTATGCTTATTTGATAACTTTAACTGAATAGGTGAAAATCCCAATGTAGGTTCCCCCATACCTTCCCATGTCTTCTTAGGCAGAACATTTACTTCAGACCCCAAGTCTAGTATGGTATCACCCATATTGAAATCTACAATGTTTTCATTCGACCTAAATTCCCTACTTGTTCTTCTCTTCTTATGAAATTGATTGACTCTCTTATGTTCTAGTTTTATTTCTTCTCTAGAATTGCACTTTTCTAACAGACTCTCTAATACTTGTAAAGATATTTTATCATTCAACAACTTTACACAAGACCCCAAAAAGTTTCTCAAATTAATTACTTGTTCTGATGGATGCTCTCTTCTTCTCTGATCAAATAGGTGAGGCATGTCATACACAAGTACATCATCTCCTGGATTTGTACCTAAAGTTGATGCAATATTCTCCTTCAAAATCTCCTGTCTAGTTTCCTTGAATGTCTCCTTCTCTTTTCACGCATCAAAATTCTATTGGGGTGTTGTATTCTTTCTAACCCACTGGTACTAATTCGGATCCTTCTTTGTTGCATCTTCTCATGTCTTGACTCAACCTCTAGTAACTATATTGATCTTCTTTCCATCCACTTCTTTGTTCTCCACCACAATCCATTGGACATTATGATTGTTATGGTTCCTCTTATCATGTTTCTTTACCAGAAGTGTCAGACAATCTTTTGTCTCATGGTTTGTTGCACGAAAATAAATACATGCCATGGGTGGTTGTGTGCAATATCTTTCATAGTGTCCAGGTTTTTGATAGTTGTAACAAACTACTAGTCCTCTACCTCCTCCAAATCCTCTTCTTCCACAGCCTCCTCCTCTGAATCCTCCTCTATTACCTTGATTGTCTCTACTCGATGTATTATACGGTGGTGCATGATTGTATTGTGGATGCAGCTTATTGTACTGTGGTGGTGTTGCACACTGTTGCGCGTTGTTATACTGCGGTGGTTCTCCAAACTGTTGTGTGTTATTATACTTCGGTGGCGTTGCAAATTGTTTCGCATTATTATTATGTGGTTTTTGTATAGTTTGTCCCGTAATTAATTCATCATGCACCCTATAAGTGTCTGATGTCCTCTCTTTAATTATTTCCAAGGTTCTGCAATCCTTGTATTCATGTCCATCTGACTTACAAAAATTACAAATTGTTCTCTTTGGTATTGTTTGATACTTTTGCATCATGCGACAATGATAAGGATCATGTCCATGTGTTATACATATCTCACACCATGGTCCTCCTATGAGTAAAGTATTCAACATTCATGTGCCCAAGTACTGCGCAAATTTTGGGTACTCATTCTTATGGTGACCTTCTATTCTGCAAAATTTGCAACAAACATCTTCCCTCTTTTCTTATTGATCTTATATTGGGAGGGTCTTTCACTGCGCCTCACTCCTTCTCTTTCCATTATCTCCTTGGTATGTTCCTCGTCCATCATAATGGGGTCCATTTCTTCCTTCTTTTGGCCTCCATCTAGAGCCCTCTCCATATCTCATATCTTCCTTAGTGCTTCCCTCAGCTCCCCCATGCACGCAGAGTATTTAGTTGTCTGACTCCATTGTCATCACTCCTTTATCATTAAATAAGATCTTGATCGATGTGTAAAGTGATCGAATGTATCTTCTTCTTGGTCCCTTCATAAAATCCCACTCTACAATAGTGTAGGATTTCGTAGTATCAACTACAAACTCAGCAATAAACCCTGCAACAATACTATCTAACCGGAAATCCATTGTGTGAATGAATTTATTATTAACCCTTTCCAACCGCGCAATATTCTCATTATTCCACTCTACTATCCTTATCCGATTAGTTGGATGAGTATATTTCAACCTTAATAACCACTCCTATAATAACTCTTGAAAATAAAATAAATATGCCTCATGCAAATCAGTAAACACATACCTCTGAAGATACTGGCGCGGTGTATACCTGGAGATTCTATTATCTTTCTACGCAAATACGAGTTGCTTTGTCTCCAACCATATTTCAATATATTTCTCTGTAAGGTTCCATGAACTAAACATCCCCTTCTACCACTACATTCTCTTCATCAAATCCCCTCCAATCCGATCTACTAAGTTCCAAACGGAGACATAACCATTTGTTGGATGTACGGGTTGACCCAAGTTCTACCTTAGTTCCCCAACAAAACCCTAGAAACCATCGGTCCCTCTAGTAAACCAGAAGGCAACACTATGCACAAAGTGCACAGTGCAATCTCACCTGAGATGACTTATCGGTGATTGCATGACTCAGATGTCTGCAATCATGGAAGGGATAATGCTCATGGGATGTTAGGAATGTTAGCATTGGAATTCACCTTTGGATTGCGGCAAAGGTAAGCTCGATACCCATTAGAGTTTTATTTCATATCTTGGTTATAAAAAGGGTTCAAATGGGTGCAGTCTCAGGAAAATACCATGTTAACTCAAAAAACTGGATTGATATGTATGAGCAGGTGAGGTCTTAGTTTAAATTCAGTTAATAAGTTGTAGTAAGGGTGAGTAGGAGGAATTATTCAGTGAGAAATGTAGAGGTCTACCAAGGAAATCAAGTCTTTCAACAACCCAAGGAGGAACAATTTAAACACAAGAACTACTCGAATTTAAATCTCGAAGAAAATGAAAGAACTATAACAACACTATAATCAAACTTTCATCATAATGTAGTCACAATAATCAAGTGAATCATTCAATCATGAACTCTTTTAGCATCAGAGGGAAACAAGAGGGAGTAAGAAAGATGATTTTCATTAAACAAGAATTTTCTAATGTATATACATAACCAGATAACCAGAGAGTTCATTAAAACTTTACAATTCATGAGATTTGCTCTACCATCGACCATAACAAAATATCAAAACTAAGTATTTATACTCAAACAACTTTCTCCCTTCAGAAGAACACTCTGGTCATTGCATTCAAGTCTTGGTTCCTACATCTTATTATATCAAGCCGCACTTGCATTCTTCTGTAAGACGCAATCTCGGATTGGTATGGGCTTTGTAGGAAAATCCGTTGAAAGGGGGGCCTTGGCTTGACAATCTTCCCTCCACGACCAGATTTCCCATGCTTTACATTTATGTGGTGAAACAAGGTTTCAACCACCTTATTAATTCTCATTAACTTCTTTTATTAGGATCAAGACGAGGCCTGACTCCCATGAACATTCCAGATGAACTCACAATCCCTTTCAGTCAATTCTGGCACCTTGAGGCCATGCAACTATTTTTTGTAACCAACTCGGGTGCTCCATCCTTTCACGCAAATTCTTCCCATCACCCCATGCGACCGGGGGCCATGACATCATGCTTACCCCGCATGATATTTTGAGGTTTTTCATTTTGGTATTTTTCACTCCCCCTGATCTCCAATGTTCCGATGCTCAATCCCGCGAAATGACCCATCAAGATCAATGGTCGGATCTCCTTCGATCCTAACGGCCATGATCATCTCCTCAAACCACTTTGGTCTTCTATTGTTCAATCAGGCAATTGCCTTTCATTCAGCCCCACTTCCATATGACCCTAGGCTATGACCATGGGCCCCACTCTCAAGCGCATCGTGATTTCACATTTCGCGAGTTCATGTTATACTCCATACTCAAACCACTGGGTCATGAAATCATGATTGATCGGATCGGGTGACACACGTCTCTCTACATCAGAAAGCCCAAATCATTTCAGGACTTGGCACTTCGCGAGCCTCCAAGACTTTTCCCTCTTACTTTCTCGACTCGTGAAATCGTGAAAACCTGATCCTGTGCCATGCGTCCCTTAATTTCGATGGCTCTGATTAAATCCATCGAATTTTTGCGTCTTGGGATTTCCATATATGGATTCACCTTTACGACGAGAAACCTGAACTCCCAATTCCTTCACTCACTTTCCTTCGTTGAACACTGAACTTGCTCGCTCGCTTGATTTGAGTTCATTTTAGACTGCTTCAGGTGTTGCGCTTGGTGCTCACCACTGCGTCCTATGAACAATTACTCAGATGACTACCAGAGGTCTCGGGAAAAAAAGATCAAAGATAGAGATAAAGAGAGGAGTGATCGACCTTAGGGAAAACATACAGGATTAGGGTCAATACTTTTCAGGCAAGCCGACAGAAAAAAAAAAAAAACGGGTCGATCAAATAGATGAAGGAAAACAAAAGAAAAACTACAAGCCGAGAGGAAAAACTCACGATCAGGTCTGCAAAAGGGAGAGATACAGGAAAAATATACAGACTTAGGTAGAAACCACAAACCCCTAAGGCTTTGACAAGCTTATGTGATAACATTAAGCTCCATGGGGGATGGCATGCTCCTTGCGAGCTACCAAGAACGCGCAGCTCTAGTGCCTTGCTTTGGGTTATGGAGTCTCCTATTTAAAACTAAACAAAATAAAAATAAAATAGAGATGGTATTTACAATGATGGGATGTTGATTGCGGCTTCAAACAAAAAACAAATTGAGGAATTGCCCATTTACAGGGCCACCGAAAACCTCATCTCCCTCCAAATTTTGCAACCTATAAGTATTATTTGGAAACACTTCAGAAATTTTGAAGGGCCTGATCCAAAGGGCTTCAAATTTACCATTCTTTCCCTTGTCCTGTCTAGGCGCATCCCATTTGAGCACTAAATATCCTAGTTGGAAATCCTCTTTTCTTGCTTTCCTATCAAAAGCCTCCTTGATCCTTCGTTGATGGTCCTGAGCTTTGTCTGTCATCTGCTCTCTGGTATATTGCACCTCGACCAGATCATGTATCCACCTGACCATGTCATCAGGCTCTTCCTGGAAGTCTTGGAAGAAATTCACCACCGACGGGATGAGATGAGAAGGAAACACTGCTTCAATCCCATATGCACACTGGAAAGGAGAAATTCCCAGGGACCGCTTTGTTTTCACTCTATCATCCCACAGATCAAATTTGAGCTTTGCATCCCATGCTTTCTTATTATCCTCTAGCAATATTTTGATGGTTTTTACCAAGATTTTGTTAGAGGATTCCGCTAATCCATTGCCTTGGGGATAATAGGGGGTAGAGTGAATTAGTGCAATTCCAAATTGCTCACAAAACCTGATCAATGGTTCAACTTTGAAGGATGCAGCGTTGTCAGTGACGATTTTGGTTTAGCAACCAAACCTTAATACAATATCCTCCAGAAAACCAATGATCACTTTATGAGAAGCGTTCATTGTGGGGATAGCTTCTATCCACTTGGTAAAACACTCTGTTGTGGTAAGATCCATCTATGTTGACCACTTGAAGGAGGGTGAATCTCTCCAATAAAATCTAGGCCCCCTTGCTAAAAGGAACCTGGAGCTACTACAGGCTTAAGTGGCAGGGACTTGAGTTGCTTCTTTCCAGAGAATTTATGACATTTGATACAACCCCTGACTTTCACACAGACATCAGTGAACAAAGTAGGCCAGTAGTACCTAGCCCTGAGTATTTTGTAGGCTGTGGTTTTCCATAAATGATGCCCCCCACATAGGCTGCTATGAAAATCAAACATAATCCTTTGGGCCTCCTATGGGTCCAAACATCTTAGAAGCACTCCTAGGGGTTCTTTCCAATAAAAGACCTTGTCAATAAGGCAATATCTGATTGCTTTGAGATTTAAATCTCTTTCCTTTCTCCTTCCCATACCATCTGGAGGTCGCAACTCCTGTAGGAAATATATAATATCCGTATACCATGTGCATTCTACTAATGGAGGGTGGTCCTGAGAACCTCTGTCAAACAACTCAGAGTGTTGATTTCCTGAACAAGTGTTGATGAAGTTAACCCCCGGAGCTTTACAATTAGATTCATTGAATAACCTAGCTAAACCTTGGCCCTTAACTAGCTTGGTGGGTTTTATTTCCAGATCAAATTCAAGGATTTTGGAAATCCACTTGCTCCTTCTCCCATCTATGTTAGGTTGAATGAGGATGTCCTTCACAGAAGCTAAAGGAGCATACGCAGTGATTTTTGAATGAAGAACATAGACTATGAAATCCTTGAGAGATTTCACCAAGGCATAGGCTTGTTTCTCCATGATGTCATATCTGATCTCTACATCCCTCAATGCCCTGCTGAAAAAGGAAATAGGTTGCTCAATCCCTTCAGCATTCTTCTGCAATAAAACAACTGACACTGTATCAAAAGAAGAAAATGAAAAAATCAGAAAATCCTTGGAATAATTGAGACTGATTAGCACAAGTGCCTCAGTCAATGCCTTCTTGATTTGGTCGAAGGATTCTCTGGACTCAGCACTCCATTTTACTTCATTCCCCTTTCTAAGCATGGTTGTGATATGTTTCACTAATTCAACAAAATTTGAAACAAACCTTCTTAAGAAATTGATCTTGCCCAGGAAGGACTGAATTTATTTCTTGGACCTGGGAAGTGATACGGCCTTAATAGCTTCCACCCTGCTTGAATCAATCATGACCCCCTCAGCTGATATAATGTGTCCCAATAATTTTCCTTCCTACATGGGAAATAAAGACTTCTTGGGATTTAAGGAGAGACCAAATTTCCTTTATTTCAGGAAAACTCCTTTTAAATTCCCACGATGCTCTCTATCTGATCTGGAGAAGACTATAATATCATCTAGATAGATGACCAAAAACTTGTCCCTTTCTCCAATGAAAGTGATATATGTGGCTCTCTGAAAGGTTGCCCCTGCGTTCATCAATCCAAAGGGAATTTTGGCATACATGAATATACCCCAAAGGAGTGGTGAAGGTTGTCTTTTTTGTGTCTTCAGGCAGGACAGAGATCTAATTGTATCCAGAAAATCCATCAATCATGGAGATCCTTGATGAGCCAGTTACCCTTTGTAATATGTGTTCCATTTTCTGCAAGGGGTAATTGTCTTTCTTTGAGCTCCTGTTCAGGTTCCTAAAATCGAAACAAAGTCTAATTTCCCCACTCTTCTTTATCATCGGGACCAGGTTGGCCACCCATTCAGAATATCTCAAAGGGACAATGATCTAGGCATCCAACAGCTTCTTTACCTCCCTTTCCATAATAGGCAACAATATAGGATTAATCTGTCTTAATTTCTGCCTAAATGGTTTGGCCTCCTCCTTCAATGGAATCTTATGCTCGATAACACTGGTGTCATAAGTTTTGAGGTCTTCATAAGTCTAGGCAAACACATCAACGAATTATTTTAATAACTCAGCATACTCGGCCCTCTGCTCCCTTGACAGGGTATTTGACAGCTTGACAAACTTTGGATTCCCCTCTGTGCCAATATTACACTCAGCCACATCAACATCCTTAGTTGGGCCTTTAATATTTACTACCACATCGTTCCCATAGAACAATCTTTACAGAGGAACCAGTCCCTTTGGAATTTGATTTCTAGGCAGTTGAACAATATGGTGATTAGAAATTTTATTCAAAAATACTTGAGGGGGAGGGTCACCCTCGGAATCATGATCATGATCAATGTGTAATGCAGAGAAATCATCAACCGACTCAAGAAATATTCTAATTTCAAGATCATCCTCGAACACCTTCCAATGCTTGATATTATTAGGTATGGAGGGCCTATATCTAATCTCAACATCATACTTGAGCTTAGGTGGCAGTGGGATCCTGAACTAGCTTGCTAAGACAGACAGAGAATTGGCCATGACATTTTCTTCTCTGAGAAAAAATGAAATGTTGAAGGCCAAGAAAAAGTTGTCAATCAAGTCCCACACTTCATTTTCATAACTTCTAAGTCGAGGATTCTTGGCCTGATAAGCCTTTCTGATCTGCTAGATAATCAACTCAGCATCCCTGAACATTTCTATGTCTTCAATTCCCATGTCCTTTAAATCCCTTAATCCCATAACAAGAGTTTCATATTCTGCCACATTATTGGTAGTTTCAAATTCTAATTTGTATGGAAGAGATGTGGTTTCTTGACAAGGCGACACAAAAACTACTCTAGCAGCAGCACCGTCCCTAGAAGAGGCTCCATCAAAGAACATCTTCCACATGGAAGTAGTTGGGGGAGGTATTTCATTAAAAGAAACAGGTTTCTTTCTGATTCGAAGAGGAGTTTCAGGAGTGTCAGTGAGTTGCAACAAGTTGGGTCCCAAGTCAGTGTCAAGGTCAAATATAGGATGATTGGTAGGATCGACTTCATCATTGATAATGTTGGCCAACTAATCTTCTCTGTAAAGTATCCTATGCTCCCCTCCAAAGACTGGAATGGTAGCATATGTGAGGTCCATCTGCAAGGTTCCCCCAAGTCTTTTTATCCAATATCTTGACAATATCATGCCAAACTTGGGAGGAACATCAGACACCATGATATCCATGACCACATTTTTCATGGGCAGCTGAAACAAGGTTACCACCAGATCTTTGATGACCCCAAAACATTGCACCCTCCTCAAATCAAAAGAATATAAATCATGATAAGCTTTTGTGATTTCTAATCTGAGTTCTTCCATGACAGTCTTGGGCATGAGATTATGAGATGCCCTAGAATCCATCAAACAGTTATGCAACACCTTATCGTGTATGTTTAGGGATGTGTAGAAGGGAGGGGATGAATTGTCTCTATATTCTACCATAGGACCTAAAATGAATGCGGGCTTTTCATCTTGAAGATTCACTGAGTTTGTGGAATGACAAGGTGGCTCGGGCTACAACATCTTAGAGAGGGACCTTTTGAAGCCTTCATCCTTAACTAGCTCTAAAAGGGGGACATGGATTCTGATCTTTTGAATTTCAAGATCAAAATTAAAGGAGGAAAGGGGCTTCAGAATTTCTCTCACCTCTGGGAAAGGGTCTTTGGCTATTGGTGGGGAATTCTAAGCTTTATTTTCTTTGCTAGTGTTTGTTGCTTCATTAGCAGGATTCTCTGCTCTGGGAGTTGGATCAGGGACGTCAGAATTCCCTTATTTATTCTTAAATCTAACGTTGTATTTACTTGGGATATTATTGGCCTTTTCCCCTTTACTCAGCTCATTTATTTGATTGTTCATGAGGGATTCCTCATATGTGAATTGAGTTAAATGAGGAAACGGGGAGGTGTCTCCAACACAATGGATTTTAGGATCAACCTCAAGCTCTTCTTCCTCCCTCTCCTCTTTAGTAACAAGGTTTTTTTGGAGAGGGGTTTGAATTTTATTATCATTTCTATCTCTGTCCCTTTGTTCCCTTGGCATGATCTGAGGAGCATTCTTATTCGGCCTCCTGAAGTTGAATCTGTTATCAATATTTTGAGGATTTTTGTATGTTTGCTTCCCTTCTAATTCCAGCTTTTCCATTCTACGCAAAAGTGATTTTAGGAACTTTGTTACTTCATCCATTTAGGAGGGGGGGGGGTGGGCAGAGGAACTAGAGGTTGAGGCTTCAAATATTCCCCTTCCTGTGTCTCTATCAGTCTTATTCTTGAGTCGGTCAATTGCCAATATGTTAGACTCTACTTCCAGGGATGCATCTTGCATGTGAGCCAAAGAAGTATATCATATCTCTCTTAACAAGAGGCAGAAGTCAGGGTCAAAATCACTGGCATAGGTAGTTTTGGCAGAGGCCTTTGTAGGCTTTATCTCAGGGATTTTATTGTACATCTTGTTGAACCTTTTGGATAATTCAGAGACAAACTCTCCCTCTTTTTTCTTTAGGGACCCAAAATCTGTGATATAATACATGAAGTCCTTCTTATCCCCCCATTGTCTCAAAAAAACATCATCAAGATCCTCAATCCCAGCGATGGATCTAGGAGCCAAAGCTCTGAACCACTTACTGGCTTCTCCATCAAGACTGTGAACAAAAATCCTCATCCATACATATTTGTCTACTATGACAGTTTTCTGCATAACTATAGAAAGCTACAAGGTGCACCTCTACGGTTATATCTCCCTCCCCTATAAACTTAGGCAGTTTCTTAAGGTAGCCAGCGGCTGGGAGGGATTTAAGAGGCTGAGGAAAGACCAGGGGGGCATATCTAGCAGCCACTATGGATCCATTATGTTTCTAGGAGGATTAGAACCTGCCATAGGGATGATAGGTGGAGGAGAATTAGGAGGATATGGGTTTCGAACAGGGGAGACTAGAACTGAGCTTCCGAGAGGAAAGGGAAACAACAGAGGATTTGAAGAAAAGGCTACAGGGCTTGAGGGAGTAGGAGGTTCTCTTTTCACAGTAGCAACCATAATAGGAGGAGGGGTGGTAAATCCCGAGGTAGGAAAATATTCTGAGGCAGTGGGTCTAAACCATGGTATGACTTCAGGGGAAATAGGAGTGACAAATATTTCTCCCTCCAAACCAAGACCAAGAGGGGAAAACTCAATAGGAACACTCCAAAAATTTAAAATTTGGGAAACTTCAACATAAAGTATAATAGGAGAATGCAAAGAAGATATTGGATTTTCTACAGGAGGACAATGAAAATCATTAGAAATACCTGGTTCAATAGTATAAACACCTTCTCGGAGGTCCTTTCCCTTTCTGACAATTTTCTTTGGATCATCTTTAGGTGTTTCTAAAGGTAGGTGTGAAGTAGACCTCGTGTGTCTGCCTATAGAAGACACAACTGAAACAGTGGAGTTGCCAGTGGATCTGCATCAATGGAGTCGCCAAGTGCACAACTACAATCTTTGATGTAATAAGTTCTGATGCACCTTCAGAACTAGTAAGCTTTGTCATTAATTCCCAGAGAAAATATTCAATTTCATCCCCGGCAACGGCGCCAGAAATGTTAGCACCAAAAGTCACCTCTGGATTGCGGCAGAGGTAAGCCCAATACCCATCAAAGTTTTATGTCACAGGTTGGTTATAAAAAGGGGTCAAATGGGCACAGTATCAGGAAAATATCATCTTAACTCAAAAAATTGGACTAACATGCATGAGCAGGTGAGGCCTTAGTTTAACTTCAGACAGTAAGTTGTAGTAAGGGTGAGTAGGAGGAAGACTTCAGTGAGAAATGTAGAGGTCTACCAAGGACATCAAGTCTTTCAGCAGCCCAAGGAGGAACAATTTAAATACAAGAACTTCTCGAATTTAAATCTCGAAGAAACGTAAAGAACTATAACAACACTATAATCAAACTTTCATCATAATGCAGTCACAATAATCAAGTGAATCAGTCAATCATGAACTCTTTCAGCATCAGAGGGAAACAAGAGGGAGTAAGAAAGATGATTTTCATTAAACAATAATTTTCAAATTCATATACATAACCAGATAACCAGAGAGTTCATTAAAACTTTACAATTCGAGAGATTTGCTCTACCATCGACCATAACAAAATATAAAAACTAAGTATTTATACTCAAACAACTTTCTCCCTTCAAAAGCACACTCTGGTCACTGCATTCAAGGCTTGGTGCCTGCATCTTCTTCTATCAAGCTGCACTTGCATTCTTCTATCAGACGCAATCTCAGATCAGTATGGGCTTTGCAGGAAAATCCGTTGAAAGGGGGGCCTTGGCTTGACAATATGCCCTCCACAGCCAGATTTCCCATGCTTTACATTTATGTGGTGAAACAAGGTTTCAACCACCTTATTCATTCTCATTAACTTCTTTTATTGGGATCGGGACGAGGCCTGACTCCCATGAACATTCCAGACGAACTCACAATCCCTTTCAGTCAATTCTGGCACCTCGAGGCCATGCAATTATTTTTTGCAACCAACTCGGGTGCTCCATCCTTTCGCGCAACTTCTTCCCATCACCCCATGCAACCGTGGGCCATGACCTCATGCTTACCCTGCATGATATTTTGGGGCTTTTCATTTCAGGATTTTTCACTCCCCCTGATCTCCAATGTTCCGATGCTCAATCCCACGAAATGACCCGTCCAGATCAATGGTCAGATCTTCTTCGATCCTGATGACCATGATCGTCTCCTCAAACCACTTCAGTCTTCTATTGTTCAATCAGGCACTTGCCTTTCATTTAGCCCCACTTCCATATGACCCTGGGCTGTGACCACGGGCCCCACTCTCAGGTGCATCGTGAAATTGTGATTGCTTGGATTGGTTGAAACACGTCTCTATGCATAGGACGACCCAGATCATTTCGAGACTTAGCACTTCGAGAGCCTCTAAGAATCTACCCTCTTACTTTCCCGACTCGTGAAATCATGAAAAGTCGATCCTGCGCCACACATCCCTTAATTTGGACAGCTCAAATTAAAGTTATCAGCTTTCCGCATCTCGAGGTTTCTAGCTATGGATGAACCGTTATGACGAGAACCCTGAACTCCCGATTCCCACACTCGCTTGCCTTCATTGAACACTGAACTTGCTCGCTCACTTGATTTGAGTTCATATTAGACCACTTCATGTGTTGCGCTTGGTTCTCACAACTGCGGCCTGTGAATAATTACTCAAATGACTGGAAGAGGGCTTGGGAACAAAAGATCAAAGACAGAGATAAAGAGAGGAATGATTGACCTTAGGGAAAATAGAAAGGCTTAGGGTCAATACTTTTCAGGCAAGCTGGCAAAAAAAAAAATAGGTTGATCAAATAGATGAAGGTGAACAGAAGAAAAACTACAAGCCGAGAGGAATAACTCATGCTCGGGTCTGCAAAAGGAAGATATACAGGAAAAATATGCAGACTTAGGTAGAAACAACAAACCCCTAAGGCTTTGACAAGATTATGTGATAAAAAATTATAATTATACTTCTACTTCAATATTCATCATCAGATTTACCATTCATTTAGCCTTCAACATTCATTATGCAGTAAATAACATGTCTAATATATTGTGTGATGTAAACAGATTCATTCATTTACTTATTCATTCACCATAAATCATATAAAATCAACACATAAGAGAAACACACATAGAGACACCATGTTTTATTGTGGCTCACCCCCCTGGGCTACATCCACAAATATCTTATTCTTCTTAGTATTCTTCATCAAAATATCGAACTGTGTGCATTACATCAGTAGTACATAAGTATTGGTGAGGTTGACCAGCATTGCACCAAGCTCCATAACTTGTGACCTAACCTGCAACTACAACTTTAAAATAGAATCATCTCCAAGACTCCCGACCAAAAACTAGTAATTGTGACTCAAAACTCTCCAAACATGCCAAAGATAAGATCGATCTCAGATATCCCCTACACACCTCATACATCATCTATTTATACTACCAAAATGTGTGTTAAACCCATTACAATGATTCCCAAAACCCTAAACCTAGTGGATTAGGCTTATCCACATATCCACCTCCAGTGTGTGGTTGGTCTTCAATCCAACCATTTCTTGCTTTGACTCTTCATTTTTTCACGCTACTTTTTCCTTGATTCCTGGCATGCATTGCTTCTTTGTTCCATTCCTTAGTTGTTTTCCTCGTTTGTTGTGCTCTTCCTTATTCCTCGAACTTTGCTCCCAAAATTGCCTGCTCAAATTCCCCAATGGAGTCACCAATTTGTGTTGGTATTTTGTTACTAGGGTGTACAAAAATATCCTCCTTAAGGGTTGTGCAACCTAAGAAATTGAAAAAAAATTAAAAAATACAACATGCAAACAAGATTATTCCATAATTTACCTTATGCAAGAAATAATATACAAGGAAAGGACATGCATCTAATAATTAAAACAAAAGATAAAGTAAATAATAAAGAATACTCTATTATTCCAATGGAAATGTGATTAACAAATAACACCCAAATAATGGTTGTTGTAGAAAAATGGGCTCCAAATCCACCTTGAGGGAAGGGTCTTCTTCTTCCTTGTGTGCTCCAACTCCAAGCTTGGTGGTAGAAGTTGTTATCCCCATTTTGTGGGATAACTAAGGAGATCATGTATCAAGGCCCTCATGTTGTAGATATGGAGTGTCAAGAGACTACATGACCAACAATATCCACTTACACAAATGGAGACCCTTCTTACCACCACAGAGGTTAGTATTTTCAAATGGCATCTACCACACCAATTGGCTTCCACGAGGAACTCGACCTTGTTGTTGGAAGATTGGTTGTTGTCATTGATGTCAACCTTAGTCATGGGTTTTGGACCGCAAGATTGATGAAGGTATTTGGACACGAAGGACAATGCACATGCAGATACAACACCCATGGATGGATAGTATATATCATTTTTTTTTCAGTGGTATGTGACACGTCACATGGATCCTTATGGTTGAGGAGAAATGATTTTTTGAAGATGACAAAGTGAATTGAAGAAGGAATTACATGTATGCCCTGAAGATAATTAAAGAAAAGAATAAAAAAATAAGAAAGTGTCAGGTCAGCCCTAATGTTAAAAGGAAGTGACATAAATGGTATGAATACATATCATTATACATTCATTTGACACTCAAGTCTAATTTTAGAGGAAATCAAAAGTAAAGAAGGCCGGATTTCAAGGGAGGATGAAGTCTTTTGGTGATGTGTTATA
Organism: Picea glauca; assembly: GCA_000966675.3. Classification (NCBI taxonomy): domain Eukaryota; kingdom Viridiplantae; phylum Streptophyta; class Pinopsida; order Pinales; family Pinaceae; genus Picea; species Picea glauca. The sequence goes on from JZKD02S1591778.1 coordinate 318,658, forward strand.
AGGTATGTTATTTTCAGGTCATCTTACCATTTTCTCTATAACATTTTTTCTAGAAAGATTCAGATGGTGAAATTTCTATGGTATTTATAAGACATATCAAGGTACCTGTGGTAAAATTTTCAGCTCTTGATTCGCTATAATTATGGAGATACACTATGTGGAAGATAGGGTTTTTGACCGGTCCTGAAGCTAGTCAATAAACAGGTGTTCCAGGTAAAACAGTCATAACTTCCTCATATAAAATCAAAATGAAGTGGGACTAATTTCATTGGAAATAGTACAGACTCTAGTTTCTTGTGTGCAATTTTCAGAATCTGATGTTAAATATTGAGCCGGGGCATTATGTACAAGTTCTCTCTCCTGAATACACCAGAATTGAATAAAGTCTACCATTATTCCTATAACTTATTTTGGGGAGGATTAAAGGAGTGATACTTGGAGGAGGTTCATAGAAAACATTGAGTAATATTATCTACAGGATCAGAGTATTCCAAGAATTGAAGAATTACATAATTTGAAGAAGTCTCGGGAAGCATTATCAGGCTCTATGTGATGGTTGGTTGATGGTGATGATTTAATGTAAAGTTTTATTATCTCTCTAATATTGTTGGGTGGAAGAAAGGGGCAAGGATGGAGAGTTCAACCCTCTCTTGATATTGGAATATTTTATCTTCCTCTTGGATGTTTATCCCTCCCTTTACATTTGGAAGCTGTAGCTACCTTTGGAAGTCATTACTTCCCTTGAACAATAACTATTGATTATTTCTCATATATTGTGCAAGATGTATTGTGGTGTATTGGTGTTACTCTTATACTATTGTTCATTGCTTATTGGATATAATTGAATGGTTTAAGTATAAGTTAAAAAAGGTTTTAAATTGTACTTGATATTGATTCACCCCCCTCTCAGTATCAACAATTGGTATCAAAGCAGGTTGCCTTCAGAACAGTTTAACCACTGGAAGGAAAATCCTGAGTAGAGATGGATGACCATGAGCACATTTCAAATGGGATTCAAAAATTTGATGGAAGAAATTATGCATATTGGAGTTATAGAGTGAAAACTTACCCAACAAATTTGGGAGTAGACATTTGGTACTCAATTGTAAATGGCTATTTAATCCCAAATAATGCTTCAACCGATCCAAATGAGAAGAAGATTATGAGTTGTAATTCAAAATCCAGACATGTTATTCTAGCAGCATTGGCACCAACCATTGCTATCAAAGTGATGGGATGCAACACTGCTAAATAGGTATGGGACAAACTCAAGAGTATCTACGAAGGTGATCCAAAATTTAAGCAAGTCAAGCTTCAACGACATAGAGAAGAATTTGAAAAATTGAAGATGAATGAAAAGGAAGATATTGAAACCTATTGTCTTAGAGTTGATGAAGTTGTTAATGCTATCAGAGGATTAGGTGAAGATCTCGATGAATCGTTAGTTGTACAAAAAGTGTTGAGATCACTTCTCTTGAAGTATGATGCTAAGATCTTCGCCATTGAAGAAACTAGGGACTTGACCAAAATGACAATGGATGAATTACATGGGTCTCTTATAGCATATGAAATGAGAATAGGTACCAGAAAAACAATGAAGCAGCCTTTAAAGCCATAAATAAGACAAAATACAAGGATAACGACCTTAATGAAGAAATAGCAAATTTCATAAGAAGGTTCCAAAAGGGAAGTGGAAGATACAAAGGTAAGTCTCCTCTCAAATGCTTTAATTGTGGTAGAATAGGACATATTGTTGAAAACTGCTACTATAAAAAGAGAAGTCTCAACAATAAAAAGAGCTTCTACTCCAAGGATGATGACATCTCCTCAAATGAGAGTGATGAAGAAGATAATGATGGAGGAGAAGTCCTCTTTATAACCCAAGAAACCCAGGATGATGATCACAAGAATTCTAAAGAAGAAGAAATCATTTGTGAAGAAGATTTAGATGAAGAAACCAAACTTGATTTCTTTTGGGGATACAAAGACAATGCAGAGAGTGAACAAGAAGATGAGAATCTTGAAAAGTTGAAGCATGTTGAAACTGAAAATATCAAGCTTAGAAACACAAACATAATACTAAAAGGTGAATTGAGTAGTTGTGAAGAAGAGAATTACAAGCTTGAAAATACCATTAATAGCTTGGAGGAACAATTTGATGCAGGAGCATCTCTCCACGTCATCCAGCCAGCCAGCCAGCCACGCCAGCGAATTCAAATCGCACAATAAAAGAGAGGCGCAGCCTCATTTAAATTTGAAAATTGAATGTAATTAATGCTTAGGCTAGTAATCCATAGAAGTCGTGCCTTTGTGCAGACATTAGGTAGATCGACCTTTAATGTGTGTAATGGCTGAGATCTAGATCTGATTCTGGACTAGACAGCCCATTGAATGTAATTGAAGAGATTAGGTAGATCCGGAGGGAAGCGCTCGATGAGCCCCTCAGGTGAAACAGATTTTGATATCTCAGTTTGAGTAAGTTGTTGTAGATGAGTGAGGATTGAGTTGAGGAGAGCTAGAGAGACCTCAGGAACACCTTGTAAATACAGGCATTTGCTAATTTAATATAATAGAGCAGTTTTTCCTGCATGATATTCTGTGTTACGTGGATGTCTGTGTGTGTTCCATTGTATGATGTAGATGTATGGTAGGCATTTGTAGGAGGGTGTTTGATTTCCAGGGTTGAAGGTCTTTGAGGCTTCACGCCAGGAGGGTGTGACAGAACGTTGCGGGTTCTAAGAGCCGTGCACAGAGGTTGCACTTCTGAACACTGCGGGTTCAGACAAAGACGTGTTGCGGCACAAGAACTGGAGTCAACAACTCAAGAGGAAGACCTCAAGGTTGTTGAGTACCTCAGGAGGCAAGGCTATGTATGAGAGACACGATTGTTGACAGAATTCTATTGTGAATTCTGTAGAGCTCTACCAGGTGGGCATTGAGCACAGGCACAAGGTGTAGCTGGAAGAACTCTGTTGAGAGTTGAAGAAGAAGACAGAAGCTCTGAGGAGTTCTGTAAAGCTCTCTCGGGTGGGCATTGAGCCAGTGCAAGGAGTGCACAGAGGAAGGACTTATGTTGAGAAGTTCAGGAAGAAGAAAACAGAATCATTGAGGGTTCTGTAGAGCTCTGCCAGGAAGAGCGCACCTGTGTCAAGTGGTATCAGAGCTTGAACCTTGCTTGTATATTTCAGGTAGGAAGAGGCAGGAAGAGGAAGAGAATACTCTGATACACATTAAGTGGTATCATAGCGGGATTATGTTTGTATATTACAGACAGAAGAGGCAAGAGGAAGACAGAGCGTTGGAGGACTCTGTAAGGACTTGTTTGCAGGTAGGCAGCAGTCCATAGACAGTCAGCGGGACTGTAAGATGAAGCTGGACAAACTCAAGATGCAGAGTGACAGTAGTAGATTTTCCAGGAAAGAAAATAGAGGCAGAAAGATGGCTACTGAAGTCTGTAGGTATGCTGGGAGGAGAGAACTATGGAGCGAAGAGGACATGGATGAAGAGCTCGCATATATAAAGAGAGAATTAGCGAGGCTTGAATTGAAGCTGTGGCAGGATAAGAAGATGGATCAGGCATGTGAACCAGAGACTGGGGAAAGTCTCGATGATTTTGAAAATGAATTGGGATCAGCTAAGGATCTCAAGCACTGCCATGAGGGCAGGGATGAAATTCTATCTTGCCAGGAGGGCAATGAATTGAGATCACTGCGGGATCTCACGGACTGTCAGGAGGACAGCCAGGGAATTTCACATTGCCAGTTGGGCAACGATAAGAGGTCGTTGTGGGATCTCGAAGACTGCCAGGAGGGCAGAGGAAGCATCTTAAACTACCAGGTGCGCAGAGATGAAAATCTGAGACTGTCTAAAAGTCTCATGGACTCAGAGGAGAGTTTGATTTAGCAAGGGTTGCTGATGAAGATGGGATCGGTTGATCTCATAGTCTTCCAGGAGAGCAGCAGGGACATCCCATATTGCCAGGTGAGCAGGGATGAGCAGGTGAATTTGGATCAGCCCGAGAAGCTGACCGAGCAGATGAGACTGTCTGAGGGTCTCATAAATTCAAGGATGGATTTAGATCAACAGATGCAGCTGATAGAGGAGGAAGATATGAGAGATATTCTGATGATTGGGGGAATTGGAATATTCCTACCACTTGCCCAGGAGGAGGCAGAAATTTGTGTTTCAGGGGCAGCAACAACAGAAGAGCAGTCACAGTTGACGATAACTGTCAGGGAAGAAGAAGAATTGGAGCAGGTGTTTGAGACTTCCCAAGCACAAGCACAAGCGGATGAAGAGGAGAATGAGAATTCGGAGGAATGGCTCAATGACTTCAGCCAAGAAGCTGAGGAAGTTGTAGCGTTGAAGCTGACAGCAAAAGAAGCAGAAGAGGATGACGAGCATTCTGAGGAATGGCTCAGCATTTTCAGTCAAGAAGCTGAAGAGACTGCAACTTGGGAGTTTGCAGCAAAAGAAGAAAAAGGGGCAGGAAGCATTTTCTTTGCTGATCTGTGGGAACAGATTGAAGCCCTGGAGGAAAGGGTGAAAGTGCAGAGTGTGCACATCCAATAGGTGAAGTTGGAAACTGATGGAGGAGGCATGGGAGATCATGGTGATCTGCCCATGTGCCAAAAAAATTTGCAGCTGAGGAGACTGCATAAACAGAGCCAACCACTGGAGCAGCTGGATGAAGTGATCGAAGAGATCAGAAGGCTGATGTTGAGGTCAGAAGAGACTGCCAGCGAGGAGAGGCTGGGCAGAAAAGAAGCAGCAGAAGCGGCGCAGCAGAAGCAGCAGCAGCAGCAGAATGGAACAGATGGGAAGCTCCAGATATTTGTTTGGGATCCAGGAGGATTTCCAACCGCTTAGAGGGGAAGCGCATGAACAGGAGCTCATGATTTTTCAACTGAGGAGTTTGATGCAGGAGCATCTCTCCACGTCAGCCAGCCAGCCACGCCAGCGAATTCAAATCGCATGCTAAAAGAGAGGCACAGGCTCATTTAAATTTGAAAATTGAATGTAATTAATGCTTAGACTGGTAAGCCATAGAAGTCGTGCCTTTGTGCTTAGGTAGATCGGCCTTTAATGTGTGTAATGGATGAGATATAGATCTGATTCTGGACTAGACAGTCCATTAAATGTAATTGAAGAGAGTAGGTAGACCTGGAGGGAAGCGCTCGATGAGCCCCTCAGGTAAAAGAGACTTTGATATCTCATTTTGAGTAAGTTGTTGTAGATGAGTGAGGATTGAGTTGAGGAGAGCCAGAGAGAGCTCAGGAACACCTTGTAAATACAGGCATTTGCCAATTTAATATAACAGAGCAGTTTTTCCTGCATGATATTCTATGTTACGTGGATTTCTGTGTGTGTTCCATTGTATGTTGTAGATGTATGGTAGGCATTTGCAGGAGGGTGTTTGATTTCCAGGGTTGAAGGTCTTTGAGGCTTCACACCAGGAGGGTGTGACAGAACGTTGCGGGTTCTGAGAGTCGTGCACAGAGGTTACACTTCTGAACACTGCGGGTTCAGACAAAGACGTGTTGTGGCACAAGAACTGGAGTCAACAACTCAGGAGGAAGACCTCAAGGTTTTTGAGTACCTCAGAAGGCAAGGCTATGTATGAGAGACACAGTTTTTGACAGAATTATGTTGTGAATTTGTAGAGCTCTGCCAGGTGGGCATTGAGCACAGGCACAAGGTGTAGCTGGAAGAACTCTTCTGAGAGTTGAAGAAGAAGACATAATCTCTGAGGAGTTATGTAAAGCTCTGCCATGTGGGCATTGAGCCAATGCAAGGAGTGCACAGAGGAAGGACTTCTGTTGAGAAGTTTAGGAAGAAGAAAACAGAATCATTGAGGGTTCTGTAGAGCTCTGCCAGGAGGGCATCAAGCAAGTTCAAGGAGTGCACAAAAGGAGACAGAACTGCTAAATGTTCTATGGAAGGATACTCTGCCATGAGGGCATCGAGTAAGCATGCAGACAGGCACAGAGGAGAAAAGAACTCTTTGAGTTCTGAAGTTAGAGGAAGGGTCCGTTGAGGGAACCTTCTCAGGGTTACTGAACACCCTGAAAGCTAAGCCAGAGGTTGCTGGAGAAAAAGGAGCCAGGAGGGAATCTAAACATTCTCCATCTATGGGAGAAGAAAGATCAAATCCCTTAGGGGTCTGAGCATTTGAGAAGCTCAGGAGAGCACAGCAACCGTCGGATCGGCGAAGGAGAGAGATCTGGACCGTTGATTTCCACATCTAGGAGGATCTCAAGAGGAGCCTACAGAAGGAGGAGACCATCAGCCATCGGATCTCACTCAGAAATCCCATAAGTCATTGGATCGGGAGGAGTTGCACAGAGTTTAGCCTCTGGAGTAGGCGCGCAGAAGAAGTGATTTGAGCCATCAGATCTAGGCAAAATACCCAACAGCCGTCATATTGGACAGGATCTTCACAAGGTTTAGCCATCAGGATAGCAGTCATCGGCAAATCGGGATTCTCGAGGACAAGGAAATTGAAACACTCCAAGTCTCGAAACCCCGGAAGGATCTAGACCGTCCGTTGGTGGAGACACGTGGTGGAGATCGAGCGATCGTCGGCATATTCAGCATCGGAAAATTGGATTTCTTGAGGACGAAGGAGTTGGGACATCAAAAGTCTCGAAATCCCGGAGGAATCAGGACCGTCCATCTGGAAGGACGCGTGGCAGCGATCAGCGTCACCGAGAAAAGTCCCGACAAGAAGTCGTTGATCGGGGATTGAGTCATCGGGATATCGGAGATCCCGGTGACAAGTTATTTGTGCACTTTGGAATCGCGAAACGCGATACCCCGATGAGTGGGAGCCAGCTGTCATCACAGCAGAGGAGGAGGACAGAGCCATCGTGAAGGGCCAACTGTCAGCGTACCGGAGAGTCGGGATTCAAGGAATCGGAAATCCCGGGAGAAAATGTTCTTTGACATTTAAAACCCGTAGCCCCGATGGAAATAAGACCGTGGTCACGGGCTAACGGTCATATGGGCCAAGACCTATAGCCAGGAAGGCTAGTGTGAAAAAGGCGCGTCGGAATTCGAGAAATCGCGAGTCCTGAGGGCATGAGTATTTCGACATTGGAATGCTCAAAACTCCGATGGGTGTTATGACAGAGGTAATATAGAAGCTAGTCGTGTGGACTAGAGGCTTAGCTAGGTGAGGGATAAAGCAATAGAGAAGTGCATCGGAGATCGGGGATCGGTGATCCAAGTTGCCAGAACATCACAAGTGTCAAGATCCCGATAGCGGGAACCCGATCACAAAGAAAAGAGGCCAGCGTTGATTTCTCGATCGTTAAGGGAGGTCATTTGGAGAGTTGTTGTGGGTGTGAAAAAATTCTCGATAGGGAATTAGAAGAGATTTTCAGTTCTTCGAGCCGAGTAAGAAGAAAAGGTCCTGTGAGCGGACGTGCCTGGTTGGAGCGCCTGCGTCACAATTACAAGATTATGAGAAATTGAAAGAAAAATTGGATCACACAAAAGGGGAGCTACTATTGACAATAGAAAAGTTGAAGAAGTTCGAAAAAAGCATTGAAAAATTAGATGAGATCCTTAGCAGTCAAAGATCTCCAAATGACAAGACAGGACTAGGATACAATGACAGTTCGCAGACAACAAAACAAGAGAAGGAAGTTGAAAATGATGAAACCAACACTCCAGAACAAGTTGAACAACAAGATAGAAGACTAGAATTTAGAAGGAATGAGACATCAAGAAGATCCTCTCCCATCAGGTATGAAAGCAATCATTATGAAGGAAACTACAGAAGAATAGATCATGAACCCAGATGGAACACACCAAAAAGAATATCACTTACTCCAAGGTATCAAAATTTCTTTCTTGAACATTGTTATACTTTTGGAAATTTTGGACACAAGGCAATCAATTGTAGAATCAATCAAAGGAATAACTATGCAATCTACATGAATGGTGAAAATAGTAGATATGGAAATGTTTGTAGAAATATCAACAGAAATTATAAACCATTTGACCCATTAATGGATCGAAATATTGTATGTTACAAGTGCAATAATCTTGGTCATAAAGCACGAGATTTCAGAGAGATGAAGGAAGATAATCGTATTCCAAATGTCTATATACCAACTACAACATGGAAAAGGAAAGAAATTCCACAAAATTAAAATTGTCAAATAACATTGGTCGCTAAAGAATGCAAATAAGAAGATGAATGGTTCATAGACAGTGGGTGTTCATCTCATATGATTGGAGATCAAAGCAAATTTGTCAGCTTGAAGAAAAAGGGTGGAAATGTTGCATTTGGAGATGAATCATCTATCAAAATACTTGGAAAAGGAACTGTAAATCTTGGAAGTGAAAATGTAAAAGAAAGAAAAGTCCTATTGGTTGAAAATATTAAGCATAATCTCCTCGGTGTCAGCGAAATATATGATCAAGGAAGCACTCTTACCTTTGACTTCTGAAAATGTAAAATCAAAGAAAATAACTCAGGAAGATTGGTTTCAACTGCAACAAGAAGAACTAACAACATATACATCCTAGACATGAAGAAGAGAGAGAATATAGAAGCCACACAAAAGGATTCCAAGGAAGAAAAAGTCCCAAAGACCAAAAATAAGGATGAAGTATTATTGAGTGCCACATGTTCAGGGGGAGCAGCCCCAAAGAAGAGAGTTATGTTTTTCCATTAAACTCAAGGGGAGAATCCCTACCCTTTTCCATTGATGTCAAAGGGGGAGAGAAATTGGGATCATGATGATAGGGGGAGAATGAGTGTTGTCATCAATGACAAAGGGGGATATTGTTGGAATATTGCTTGTTGCCATTGATGTCAACCCTAGTCATGGGTTTTGGACCACAAGATTGATGAAGGTATTTGGACATGAAGGAAAATGCACATGTAGATACAACACCCATGAATGGATAGTATACATCATGTTGTTTCCGGTGGTATGTGACACATCATGTGGATCCTCATGGTTGAGGAGAAATGAATTCTTGAAGATGACAAAGTGAATTGAAGAAGGAAGTACATGTAGGCCCTGAAGGTAATTAAAGAAAAGAATTACAAAATAAGAAAGTGTCAGGTCGGCCCTAATGTTAAAAAGAAGTGAAATAAATGGTATAAATACATATCATTATACATTCATTTGACACACAAGTCAAATTTCAGAGGAAAACAGAAGTAAATAAGGTCGGATTTCAATGGAGGATGAAGTCTTTTGGTGACGTGTTCTAAGGTATGTTATTTTCAGGTCATCTTACCATTTTCGCTATACCTTTTTTTCTATAATGATTCAGATGGTGAAATTTCTATGGTATTGAGAAGACATATCAAGGTACCTGTGTTAAAATTTTCAGCTCTTGATTCGCTATAATTATCGAGATACACTCTATGGAAGATAGGGTTTTTTACCGGTCCTCAAGCTAGTCAATAAACAGGTGTTCTGGGTAAAATAGTCATAACTTATTCATATAGAATCCCAATGAAGTGGGACCAATTTCATTATAAATAGTACGGAATTTTGTTTCTTGTGTGCGAGTTTCATAATCTGATGTTAAATATTGAGCACGGGGCATTATGTACAATTTCGCTCTCTTGAATACACCAGAATTGAATAAAGTCTACCATTATTCCTATAACTTCTTTTGGGGAGGATTAAAGGAGTGGAAATTGGAGGAGGTTCATAGAATACATTGAGTAATATTATCTATAGGATCAGAGTATTCCAATAATTGAAGAATTACAGAAGTTGAAGAAGTCTCAGGAAGCATTATTAGGCTATATGTGATGGTTGGTTGATGGTCATGATTTAATGTAAAGTTTTATTATCTCTCATATATTCTTGGGTGGAAGGAAGGGGCAAGGATGGAGAGTTCAACCCTATCTTGATATTGGAGGATTGTATCTTCCTCTTGGAGGTTTATCCCTCCCTTTACATTTGGAAGCTCTAGCTACCTTTGGAAGTCATTACTTCCCTTGAACAATAACTATTGATTATTTCTCATATATTTTGCAAGGTGTATTGTGGTGTATTGGTGTAACTCTTATACTATTATTCATTGTTCATTGGATATAATTGAATGGTTTAAGTATAATTTGAAAAAGGTTTTAAATTGTACTTGATACTGATTCACCCCCCTCTTAGTATTGACACTTACTCCATGAGTTACAATTCAGGTATTATGGTGAGTTTCATTTCAATATTTGAGGCATTTGATTATGTTGTATCTTAGATTGCTTTAAATTTCGTGACATATAGTGGGACGTTATGCCTTTTTCCCTATTTCACCTTACTGGTTTACATTGTGCCCTAGTAAGTGGTCTTCCTCGGAATGGGTTTTCTACTAGGAACTCCCTTGAAGATCCATTGTATCATTCCCACCCATACTTACCACTTTCCATCACTTAAACCCCCCCATTTCCTTGTCTCTTGGGACTTTAGGGTGTATTGAACCAATAATAGGTTGTCCCTCATTCTATGGGAAGAAGGGGTTGAAGGCCCAGAGGGATTGTTGTTGGATAAAAGATAAAATCCTATTTATAAACCTTTCAAATGATTCGCCCAGGGATCCCCCAAGATATAAATGAAATTATTCTCTGTAAGAAAAGGGAGACCCACAAGAATAAACGATAGAATGCTTAGGGGGTTATTTGGAGGATAGGAGGTCTCATCACAAGTCGGCCTATCATGATCATGAGTATCTATCGGTATGACATTACCATCATCTGTCCACCAAGCAAGGGTAGTGGCTCTTAGTTGGACAACTTAGAGAAAGGGGGTCTCATCACGAGCCAGCCTTCTCATTTAGGAAAGGTAATTTTGAGTGACATTTTCATTATCTAGACACCACTCCAGGACATTGGCCTTCACATCATCCTTTAAAACATGAAAGAAACAAAAGAATGGCAATAGGATGGGCTTGGAAAAATTGCATTGCAAACAAAGGTGGCACACACCCACTACAAAGGCACTCATGAATGAGACACTACAACCCCTTGTATGTCATGAACCCCATTCCCAATGAGTCTTGGTCCTTAACAACTTCATCCAATTTACATGTATTAGAGAGGGATCACTTGATAAACACTCCTTGACCTAGGGAAATATCTACCCAATGGGACACCTAGTCAACCCTCCCATATCCAAGCTTGGCAAGTCACATAATGTCTTTCAGAACTTGCTTGTTTTACCAGGTAATCTTTGATGCACATGCCTATATGGCTCAGTTATTAATTTTATTTACTCATCATGATATTATGACTTGATATCCTTGGAGGGAATGTGTATTTATCTTTGCAAGACCTAGTTGGTGGAAAGTTTTGGAGGAACAAGCCTAGCTTGGGATTTCATGGGGATTGAATCCCACAGGTTAGATGTCAAGGGCTCTCTTTCCAGATAATAGATACATACCTTCAGAGGCCTAAAAGACAACCTAGAATACATGACCTAACCCTCACATTCCAAACGTTTTTCCTAGGAGAGGAAAAACATCAACTTTGGATGCATAACGTCAACTCGGAGGGCTAGGGTTTGGTGGTGAAGTTATTTCTCATTGACACATGGATGTTTTGAGAAAAGAAAGGGCTTGACCATGGGAATATGACCTACATGATTGACATGTAGCATTTGGAGGCCTAACAATGCATCTCCAACTCCAACGATTTGTTATTAGTGTCAAAACATCCCCTAAAGGGGTGACATCGCCTTAAATTAGGGTTTCTTTTTGTGTAAAAGTGAATTTAGATATGAATTGTTTAATATTATTTGGTTACAAGGGGTAATATAAGGTTTGTGTACCCCTTGTATTATGTTTTACCCTTTATAATGTGGACAAACTATTTTAGTGACATTTTGTATAAATATAGATCATAAGATCTCATTTCATAACATAAATATCCCATTGTGAGAGGTATTAGACTGGAAATTTTCGCTATCCTTGTCTATTTTCTCTCTTGTTCTCTTGTGTATGGATATATTCTTGGTTATTGGTTGATGTAAGTGATTTTCTAGCCTTGGAAGGCTATTCTTTTTCTATTGTGGTGGTTTATCTTATAATTGTTCGTTGAATTGGTAAGGCTTTTTTAAATTGTATTATCATTCATGTTCAAGGCAAGGTTATTTTTCTAGATCTAGGTGGGAATTATAAGGGTATACACCCCCACCTTACCCTCAGTCATTTTATGCTTAAGATTTGTTGGTTTAATAAGGGCTTTCTAAGAGAATTATAAGTTCATACACCGTCTTATCCTAAACCCTAGCTAGGGATACTTTCCTTAGGGAGTAAGAGGATTTACACCCCCAAGGAGGTAGTACCTATAGCTATTTATTTCTTGACTCCATTAACCAAATCATTAAAGGCACTCTTCATTACTTGTTTCAATTGAGAAATAAATTGTTGCCTTGGTAAACATGAAATTTTTCAAGTTTTGAAGTTGTCTCTTTGGGAATTTGTTCCTTGAGCCTTTGGCTCTCTTGCCTCATTGAGGCCTCCCCTTTCAACCATTAATTATTGATGTTGTTACAAAACTAACCTACAGACATAAGGATTCATAAAATATAACCCTTTAACCCCTAATAACTCCTAAACTAACCAGAGGACTAACCCCTCATTTTCCCCTAGCTCTCTACTAACCCTAGTGCACTTGTTGAGCTAGTTAGAAGTAGTTTTGATTGGCTGATTTTTCTGCTATAAGGCTTGGTTTCCTACATCCATAAGGCTAATAAATAAAACTGCAGTAAATTTTTTTTCCATCCTTGCTTTTTATGCTATAATATTTCTTTATCATAGTTGAGTTGAGCTAGCCTTTACTAGCTTGTATCTTGCTTATTAAAACATACTTTTAACACTTATTTTTCATCCTTTACTATATTTTATGAGATGATATATATCATTTAGTTATTCTGCAATTAGGGACAACAAGCTTAAATTTCTTGTCCAACTAACATATTACAAGTATCCTTGGTTTTCATTGTCTCTCGGGCAAGTACTTTATGCTCGGCAGGTCACTCAACTCATTTGGAAACCCTTAACATTTCCCAAGACTATTTTCCAAGTTCTTCCTACCATTTAGAATTGACCTATAGGGACATCCATTCATACTTATAATTTTCCATCTCATTTACCCCTAGGGCCACCGATATTCCCCCCTTGAGGTGACCAGCTCACCTCTAAAGTGATAGGAACACCTGCCTAAGGTGACAATGTGTAGGTTCTCTCTAAGTTGTCACCAATTGGTGGTTGGGTCGAGATTTTCCCAATCTACAACTTGTGCGATAACATTTTGGCACTGTTACGGGGAAGGATTTTGAATCGTCTTCGGAACTCTAACGAAATGTTGGAAAGATATCTCGAATCCTTTACCATAGATTTCCTAGTGAATCCACCCAAGGGATGTTCCCTTTCCACCTTTCATTTTGATCTTACAATAAAGCTCATCTAAAGACTCCACCATGGGACAGACTAGAAAGAGGAATTACTCGACCCCGAAAAAACCTTCCAAGGGTTGTAAGTGCTCGCCCAAAAAGTCTATCCCCCCTACCTCTCCCATTTCTCATAATTTTCCATCTACTTCTCCTAGACCTTCATCCTCACCTACTACCTCCACACCTCCACTCTCACCCATACCCACCTCGCCAAATGCTACATGGAACCTGCATACCAAAGAGGCACACAAACTTTTGGACATAACAAAGATCTTTGGATATACTCATAAAATCCCAAAGGACTTCAAGGAATGGCTTCCTATCTTTTCAGGAGAATATCTTGCTACACCTGAAGATCACTTATATTTTTTCCTACACGATCTAGAACTTTATGACCAACATGAGGATATCCTGATGAAGCTATTTTCTTACACTTTTTTCGGAAGGGCCAAGGAATGGTTTGATATTATTTCCCTAGGAACAATCACGAATTGGGACCTATTTTAAGATATTTTCACTAAAATATTTGGAAAGAAGAAAGATTACCAATCAATGTATAGTAAACTCCACAGTGGAAAGAGAAATTCATGGGAGAGTATAAGGGATTTCAATGATAGGCTTAACACCCTCATAAGAATTTTCCTTCAAGAGTTAATACCTTTCAAAGATACCATACTCAATTCTTACATATCAACCATGAAATATTTGTATGGGGTTTTGATTGGGAGATTCCCTACAACTTTGTTTGAGGCTCAAGAGAGAGCATGTGAAACATAAGAAAACTTAGCCTCTTCTCTCATACAATAAGAAGAATATCTCAAAGAGACCCTTCAGATTAATCATATCGATGACTTTGTCTCACCATACTTCCCTTCTGACATCAAAACTTACCTGCAAGAGGAACGAAAGAAAGAAGTTGAAAGGGAAGATTGTCTCATGATCAATATTTTAGAAGAATAAAGGGAAGTAACACTAAGAAAAACACATTTCCCACCAAGTAAGATATTGGATTTTGAAAAGAGGCAAGCAGCAAAATAGGCTGAAGAAAAGTTCTTGCAACACATTCAACAAGTCTTGGCAGATCCTCACAAATAAAGGAAAGTTAAAATCATCAAAGGTGAAGAGAAATGTTCTTCCCCAAAAAAAACCAAAAATGAAGGTGTTGTGTACCATGTCAATATAACCCATCAGGTTCTGGAAAAAGTAATTGACAACACCTTTATCTTGGAAAAAAGCCTTTTCCTCAATGAAGAAAAGAGGGAAGGATCTTGGGCCCTAGATTTTGATGGTGCGCACTCAAGAACATGCTCGGGTGCAGGGATAATCTTAATATCACTAGATAACAAAACTACCCTTTTCTCATATAGACTTGAGTTCAACTTCAAAAACAACATTGCCGAGTATCAATCCCTTATCCTAGGCATAAACCTAGCCATCGATATGAACATCAAGACCCTACATGTAAAAAGGGAATCTGATCTAATTGTTTCACAAGTCAGCAAGAAGTTTGTTGCTAAAGACCCAAGGGTGAAGTAGTACAGGGATGTCATATGGGATTCCATAAATAAGTTTGACAACTTTTCCATTGAAGCCATCCCTAGGGAAGAGAATCATTTGCAGACAACCTTGTTGTCTCTACTTCAACATTGCAACTTTTCAAAGAAATCAGCTTGTACAAGGTAGAAGTAAATTATAAACCCTCATTACCTGATAACTTATAAAATTGGCAAGTTTTTGATAACAACAGTAAACTTATTTGCTTTCTCCAAAATGAGGGAGAGTTATCTGAAGCCCAGATAAATCTATTGGTTGAAAGGGAAAATATTGAGATCATCGATGTAACTGACAGGCCCCTACCCAAAGGTATTGTTCCTTTATAATATTTGTTTGATCGAAATGATATGTATAAAGGGTAACCCTCAAACAAAATTAGTGATGAGATCATTTAATTCAACATTGGAACTGAGGAATCCCCAAAACTAATTAGGTTTGGTAAAGGAACAACGGCTCACGAAAGGTAAAGGTTGGTTTCCCTTATAAGAGATTTCAAAGATTTTTTCTCTTGGTCTTATGAGGATTTGAAGGCTTACCAAGAAGACATCATACAACATGTTATTCCAATCATTTATGGTACAAAGTTATTCATAAAAAAAACTCAGGCAGATGAACCCAAAGGTTGCCCCACAAGTGAAAAAGGAGTTACAAAATATGTTTGAGGTAGGAATAATTGATCCTATCAGATACATCGTGGGTGTCTAATCCAATCATTGTAAGGAATAAGATTGGTTAAATTAGAATATGTGTAGACTTTAGAAATTTAAACCAGGCTTCGCTTAAGGACAATTATCCTCTACCAAACATGGAATATCTTTTGCAAAGGTTCACCGGTGTAGAAATGATTTCCATGCTTGACGGGTTCTCAAGATATAATCAATTTTTGGTAAAAAAAATATGATCAACTAAAAACCTCTTTTACCACCCCTTGGGAAAACTATAAGTATTTGAGACTGCCTTTTGGACTGACCAACGCAGGGGATAATTTTCAACGCGCCATGGACTATGCTTTCTAGGATCTGATTGGGAAACTTATAGAGATATATCAAGATGATCTAAGTGCCATCTCCAAAAAGAGGGAACAACATATCCAACACTTAAGAACTATTTTTCAGAGATGTAGGGAGTATGGCATTTCTCTCAACCCTAAGAAATCAATTTTTGGTGTTGACAAGGGTAAGTTACTAGGACATATCATTTATAAAGATGGAATCATGATAGACCTTATCAAAGTTGAATCCATCAAGAATATCCCTCTCCCTAAGGACAAGAAATCCCTGCAATCTTTTTTTGGTCATATTAACTTCATCAAGAGATTCATTCCAAAATTTGTCGAAATTGTTAAACCCCTTAACAAGTTGCTAAAGAACGATGCTTGTTTTGAATGGGAAAGTGAAGGTAAGCTATATTTTTAGTGTATCAAAGAGGCAATAAATGTCGGACCGGTCCTAGTTAGCCCAATTTTTTCCAAATACTTCATCATATTTTCTTTCTCTTCAAAGAACACCATTGCAAGGGTTTTGTTACAAAAGAATGATCAAGGGGATGAACAACCGATTTCTTTCATGAGAAAAAATATTAGAGACTCAAAATTGAATTACACCATTACAGAAAAACAATCCTACACTATGGTAATTTCTCTCAAAGACTTTCTAACTTATGTGGGATACAACAATATCAAAGCCTATGTCCCCTTCCCTAATGTAAAGGACGTTTTGTCACAACAAGAATTCCTTGGATAAAGAGGAAAGTGGGTTTCACAAATATAGGAATACAATTTGGAGATCAAACCAACCAAGACAATTAAAGGGAAAGGACTGGAAAAAATGATGACAAAAAGCAATCAAGAAGCCATTGAGGTGGGAGAGAAAGAAAAAGTCAACGTTATCATAAGTGAGATTGAAAAAATGAATGATATTCAGATATCATTTATTACTTGAAAAAACTCACATGCCCTAATAATTTATTGGAACATAAAATAAGATCCATGAGACTCAAATCTATGAAGTATTTCCTGACAGAGAACAATCTCGAGTGGAGGAACCCAGATGGGGTGATCCTCAAATGTGTTTATAAAGAAGAAGTTGATAAGTTAATGATCTACCTTCATGCAGGACATTGTGGTGGCCATTTTGTTGCATGCACCACTTCCCATTAGATATTAGTGGCATGATACTATTGGCCTGCTATTTTCTCTGACACACATCGATATGTTAGATCTTTTCAACCATGTCTTTTTTTTACCAACAAGCAATGCCTTCCTACCCTTCCCCTTAAGCCAGTCATTGTGGAAGCACCCTTTTAAAAATGGGGATTGGATTTCATTGGTGAATTCAAGGACAACTCTAGTAATTGATATCGATGGATTTTGACCACCACTGATTACTTCACCATATGGGTGGAAGTTGTTCCAACAAAGAAAGCAATAGAAGAAGTTGTGATGAATTTCCTTAAGGAAAAAATTATTACTATATTTGGTGTCCCTACTAAGATAACAACCGACAACGCTAAAGAATTTAGCTCAAAGGAACTCAACGATTTTTTCTTCAAGTATGGGATGGTTTTATCACACTCCTCAAATCATTATCCTGGGGGGAATGGGTTTGTGGAATCTAGCAACAAAAACATTATGAACATTGTGAAAAAGATTTTTGGGGAAAATAAGAAGAGTTGGGACAGAAAAATCAAGTATGCCTTGTGGAACTCCATTGAAGAGCCATTGTATCGTTCTCAACCATACTCGCTACTTTCCATCACTTAAACCCGCCATTTATTTGTCTCTTGGGAATTTAGGGTGTATTGACCCAAGAAGGGGTTGCCCCTCATTTTATGGGAAGAAGGGGATGAAGGCCCAAAGGAATTATTATTGGGTAAAATATAAAATAATATTTATAAACCTTCCAGATGCTTCACTCAGGGATCCCCCAAGAAAGAAATGAAATAGTTTTTTTGTAAGAAAAGGGGGACCCATAAGAATAAATGATAGAATGCTTAAGGGGTTAGTTGGAGGATAGTAGGTATCATCACGAGTCAGCCTATCATGATCATGGGTATCTAGCGGTATGAAATTACCATCACTCGACAGCAAGCGAGGGTAGTGGCTCTCAGTTTCCAATCTAAGAGAAAGGGGGTCTCATCACGAGCCAACCTTCTCATTTCCACAAGGAATTTGTGAGTGACACTACCATTATCTAGACACCACTCCAGGATAGTGGCATTCAAATCATCCTTTAAAACATGAAATAAAAAAAAAAATGGCAAGAGGATGGGCTTGGAAAAATTGCATTGCAAACGAAGGTGCCACACACCCTCTACAAAGGCACCCATTAATGAGACACTACAACCCCTTGTATGTCATGAACCCCCATGCCTATTGAGTCTCGGTCCTTAACCACTTCATCCAATTTGCATGGCTTAGAGAGGGATCACTTTGGAAACACTCCTTGACCTAGGGCAAGATCTACCCAATAGGACACCTAATCAACCCTCCCATAGCCAATCTTGGCAAGTTGCATAATGTCTTTGAGAAATTACTTGTTTGACCGAGTAATCTTTGATGCACATGCTTAGGTGGCTCATTTATTGATTTTATTTACTCAACGTGATATTATGACTTGAGAATCTTGTAGGGCGTTCTCATTTGTCTTTGTGGGACCTAGTTGGTGGACAGTTTTGGAGGAACAAGCCTAGCTTGGGCTTCCATGGGGCTTGAATCACATAGGGTGGATGCCAAGGGCCCGCATGTTGGATGAGAGAGACATACCTTCGGAGGCATAGAATACAACCTAGAATAAATTATCTATCCCTCACATGCCAAACGGTTTGCCTAGGAGACCCAAAACATCACCTTTGGAGGCATGACGTCAACTAGGAGGGATAGGGTTTGGTGGTGAAGTTATTGCTCATTGAAACATGGACACTTTGAGGAGAGGAAGGCCTTGACCATGGGAATATGATCTAGATTATTAACATGTGGCATTTGGAGGCCTAATGATGCATCTCCAACTCCAATGATTTGCTCCTAGTGTCAAAACGTCCCCTAAAGGGGTGACATCACCTTAAATTAGGATTTCTTTTTCAGTAAAAGTGAATTTAAAGATGAATTGTTTAATATTATTTGGTTGAAAGGGGTAAGATAAGGGTTTTGGACCCCTTCTCTTATTTTTTACCCTTTCTAATGTGGACAAACTATTTTAGTGACATTTTGTATAAATAAAGATCATAAGATCTCATTTCATAACATAACTCTCCCATTGTGAGAAATATTGGACTGAAATTTTCGCTATCCTTGGATATTTTCTCTCTTGTTCTCTTGTGTATGTCTATATTCTTGGTTATTGTTTGATGGAAGTGATGCGCTAGCCTTGGAAATCTATTATCTTGCTATTGTGGTGGTTTATCTTAGCATTTTTCATTGAATTGGTAAGGTTTTTTTACAATGTATTATCATTTGTGTTCAAGACAAGGTTATTTTTATAGAGATAGGTGGGAAGTTTAAGGAAATACACCCCCACCTTAGCCTCCATCATTTTATGCTTAAGCTTTGTTGGTTTAACAAGGGTTTGATAAGAGAAGTATAAGTCCATGCACCCTCTTAGCCTAAACCCTAGCTAGGGATACTTGCCTTGGGGAGTAAGGAAATTTACACCCCCAAGGAGGTAGTACCTCTAGCTCTTTCTTTCTTGGATCCATTAACTCAATCATTAAAGGCACTATTCATTACTTGTTGCAATGGAGAAATAAATTGGTTCCTTGGTAAACGTGAAATTTTCAAGTTTTGAAATTGTCTCTTTGGGAAGTTATTCCTTGAGCCTTTGGCTCTCTTGCCCCATTGAGGTGTCCCATTTCAACCATTAATTATTTTTGTTGTTAAAAAATAACCTACATACATAAGGCTATAGAAAATATAACCCTTTAACCCCTAATAACTCCTAAACTAACCCTAGGACTAACTCCTCATTTTTCCCTAGCTCTCTACTAAACCTAGCACACTTGGTGGGCTAGTTAGAAATAGTTTTAATTGGCAGATTTTTCTGCTATAAATCTTGGTTTCCTACAGCCATAAGGCTGATAAATATCATTGCAGTAAAATTTTGTTCCATCCTTGCATTTTGTGCTAGCATATTGATTTATCATTGTTGAGTTGAGCTAACATTTACTACCTTGTCTCTTGCTTAAACATACTTTTAGCACTTATTTTGCAGCCTTTACAATCTATTATGAGATGATATATGAAGTGACAAAGATATTTGGTGTGTGCTCCATACATGGAAAATAGGTTGAATATTGCACTATGAATTTTTGGTGAAATCTGGTGTTTAGCTTGGCTCCTTATGATAAAAAGTTATTGGATACAAAATGGTGGAAACACAGATAATCTACTATCAATTAAGAAAATTCTATAGATAAACAATTGGCTATATTTCCATGTTCATAGACTATAGAAAAAAAACTAAGAGGCAAACAGAAATAAGAATGTATTTTAATCAGAGAGTAATCTACATACTAAAGAAACATTATTACACCAATTCTAATAACAATAGATAATAGAAAAAACTCAATACACATACAGCATTAGAATCACAGTCTTTCTCTCAAAATCTTGGATAGCACTAGCTTCTCCTCATTAAAGTTTTGAAATAAGTTTTACAAAACATGCAATAAGAAAAACCCTCTTCTCCTTCAAAGTGATTACAAGTATAGATTGTACTAAAGGAAATTGCTTCTCAAATACTCCCCTCTTAACCCTTTGATTCATTTTTGGGCGTTCATTGAAAGGTATCCTTTGGCCTTTTGGTTGTCAATACATAATTTTTCTTTTAAGTTTATTAGAGGTGTATTCTCCTCCCAGCTTTGTCTTGGAAATATGCACTCTAGATTTCATATGTTGATTGTAGGTTAACAACACATGGAAAAACCAACTACTCCAATTCCACGTCATACATCATCAACTCTCTTGATATTGGTTCCATACCATTTTGTAATGTATTAATGAATGAATGAATTAAATTTATTTATTTAAATGGAGTAGAAATATATTCCTTCTTCAGAGACCTAGGATTTGAAACTTCCCCACACTAGTTCATGTTTTTTAAAGATCTCTGACATTTTTGGGGGACTTTGGTTAAGATCAAAGCTTTGTGTGGGTTCTTTCATTTATTTTGAAGTTTTTGGCATATACCTTGAATAAGTTTCATTTGAGCGATAATAGAACGGCGAAAAAATGGAATAATTGTGCATTTACCGGTTGGTAATCACATATATGTCGTTCTATTGTTTCTCCCATTCAATACATATGGTCGTCTTCTCTATTATAGCGATGGAACGGTCCTAGGTATCAGAACACAAACCAATGGTCATGTACATCATGAGGGAGATGGAGTGATTGTATCACATCAATTATATTTAAGGGACCAATCTACGGTAGGAAGCATTAGAGTTAGGTTTCCCGCAACAAAGTATCCCATGGAATGGTGATCTTTGTCAAAAAGGAATCAAACAAAGAGAGGCATCATTGTCAAGAGACCCAAGAGAAACTAAACTAGTCCTCGAAAGCATAAGTTTTTTTCACCATAAACTTTGGTTCCTTTTGTAGGTCACTCCAATGGACTCAACCAAATGGGGAACAAAGCCATCAATTACCTAGATGACCCATTGGAAGGATAACATATCCAGTCCATACTAGTGGACACAAACCATGATAATGACCCTCCTCCACATCAAACATAAAATTTTGGAGGTCACTCATTGGAGGATGATACATTAGTTGTACTAGGGGATACAATTTGATATCTTTCAAGCTCTCAGCACACCGAGGTGGATGCATTGATGATGAATACCTCTGTCTATGTCACATTCGATTTTTTAGACTATCATTCCACACGAGGAGAGAAACAAAGGATACACTAGTGGCAGGATCTAGTGGATCAATGTTTCTATTCATTGATTTTAGACATGGATCAACCATTTCACTTACCTCATAGGAATTCATTACCCACTCAAATTGATAATGGCGCTTTACCTTTAGACATGCTACAAGTATTTGTGAGATCTCTTACTTTGGATCTTTGAATCTATGGGATGAATCAATAAGTAAGTATTTATCATTGGTATGTTTTCAAGAGATATAATGAGTGATGCTTCATCCTGTAAATACCTAACCCTTAACCGGGGAGCAGGAAGTTTGGGGAAATCTAAAAATCACCGCAAGCATAAAAATAAGGAAACCAAAAACCATATATTTGGAACTAGGAGAGAGAAGCAAGCTCAATGAGATTATGCACTTGGAGGATTCAACCATTATGGGATAATGCCCAAGCAAGAGGATGAATGTTGAAAAGGCTAGGACCCATCCTTGTGGATTCATAGCCTCGGCTCAAGGGTGGCATGTTGTAGACATTTTATGTGAAACATAGGCTAAAGTTGGGTGGAACATCCGATGTCTACAAACAATTGGGGAATTTTCTCTTGAAAATATTAGTTCTCTCTGTGTTTCTTTGTAATTTATATTTTGTTGTGTGATTTATCTCTGTGATAAGTTTACGACATGATTGTTGATGTTAATTATTGTGCATGGCATGTTTAATATTTAATTTATAGTCATGCATGTTTCTTTTTAATTTCATATGTTTTTATCATGTTCTTTATTCATAGAATGGTTTCATAAATTTGTATTTTCCTAGGAAGGCGAATTTTGAGGTACCTGAGAAGCGGGTACATTTCATATTAGCATTTGAGAAAACATTCAGGTTTGTTGGTAACAAGGTATGTTACAACTTCCCCAACGTAGATTCATGAAAAAATTTAAAACATTTGGGGATGACAGTATCTTTAAGAAACTTGACCTCAAATACTTAGCAAGGAGTTATAGGAAAAATAAAGAGTAAATTTTAACAATGGGATTTACAATGGTTAAATCCAATGGGAAGGGTCATCCTCACCAAATCTATCCTATCAACACTTCATATCTTTCTAAATTTGTCAATTCTATCTCCCATCATCATCATGCATCAAGTGGATAGAGACATTCATAAATTATCATGGAAAATGGAAAAAACAAATACTAAGAAGTTCCATTTAGTTTATTGGAACACTATTAAATATATAAATGACGATGGAGGATTGGGAATTAAATATCCCATGTTAATGAATATAGCAATGGGAGAAAACATTCTCTGGAACCTTGTTTCGAGACGAACAAAGTGGTGGAAATATGTCATGGAAAAGAAATATTTTCATGGTTCTAGGAAACGATGTCTGGATTCCACTCTAGCTAGAGTGAAAGGATATCATATTTGGAAACTTTGAAAGGTTGTGTCCCCCTTAATTCAATCAAAATTAACCTAGATCTCTAGAAATGGAAAATTTATTAAATATGATTTGATTGTATTATGGGGAAACCTCCATTGGGAACAAATCAAAATCTATCTAAACTAAATTATTGGATGGTGGGGAAAGGGATTACAACCCTTTTTTATCTATCCTCTTGGGATGTTCTTGATAAAATTGATGGCTGGGATAGAAGGGCCTTTCACCTCCTCCTCATATCACTCTAGTGATAGAATTTATTTTCTTAAATATTTAGGGATGTGCTCATGTGTATTGATCTGTTTTTTATGTAAGATGGTGCATCTGCAAAGGACTCATATTCTCAATCAAATTAGGATACAATTTCCTACTCCTTAAACTTTCATTGCCACCTAGTTCATGCATTTGGCATCATATTTGGATTGGGGATGTGTTGCCTTAAATCAATATTTTGTGTTGGATCATGGTCAATGGGAAACTTTTAATAGAATAGAATATTCAAAGATAAAGAATAGTTGGACAATTTAGATGTTCCCTATGCAACAAAGAAATTGAAACATGGAGGCACTTGTTCTTTTAATGTTCATTTTAAACACAGATTTGAAGTTGTTTCTTTGAAGAAATTGCTCACAAGGTTATCCTCCTTGAGTCGTGGAGAGATATATTCACAATATGGCATAAAAATACTCTTGAAATTTCTTGAAAAAACCACTTTTGAAAAGAGTGTGGCTTGCAATGCCAAAAATTATATGTTGGGAGATTTGGCTTGCAAGAAATAAGGTTATCCTCTAAAGAATCCATATAATTCCCAACACTGTAGTTAATAAGGCTTATGGTCCACCAACTAAATTAATTCAAATCAAAGGGATGAAAAGTAACAACATTGGGATGTTTGAACAGGAAGAGTAGGATTGGCTCAAAGGTTTGTTGGAAATATTTGTTCCAATCCCCTCCCTTAGAGTGAATTGGAAAATTTGACGAGGATAATAGGCATTTTTTAGATGGAAGTGCTCCCAAGGAAATAATTTATTATTTTTTTATGGTTCTTTGAAATTTAATCTTGGGGTGGTAGGTGTGGGGAGGGTGTTCTAGATCCCAATGGAATAAATAAATAACTTTGAATGTGGGTAGAGCATCAAATAATCAAGCAGATGAATTGGCTCTACTTCAAGGGATGATGATTCTTGAAGAAATTTATATATATCAAAATACTTATTAAATTGATCAATAGTTATCAAATTGATGCCGAAATCCTCCTCTCTAAGTGATATAAAAATCATAAGAATTGTTAAAAAAATAATAAAAGAAGTTAGTAACTTTGACAACATTGAATACTATCATATCCCAAGGCATCTCAACCAAAATGTGGATCAAATAGCCAACTTGACCACTCAGTTTGACTATAGTGCCTTAATCATAAAAAAATGCGATGTCTACATCCCCCATGCCTTAATTTATAACCCATAGTGATGTATTGGAACTGCATGAGAGACAAATGGAACATTAATTGATATGGGAAAATTAACCATGAAACATAGTGACCAAGGTGGATTACCTTCATGGTACCCTCACACAATATGCATTTAATGTGGGAGCAAATTCATCAATTACACTCATTTTTTAGTTTTAATGTAGATGATATAATGGATTTGGATTTAGGTTTGAAGTTTTGGGAGACTATGTGGATTATTACTATGTGGTTTCTTTTTGTGTGTCATCCTAGTTTGAATTGGGGATTTTCCTTTGGTATTGATATGGATTCTTGTTCACTCTAGTAGAATTCTAGTTTGCTCTAGTGGAATCTTGGTTTTCTCAACCATGTTTGGTGGCTTCATGGTTCCAGTTTTGTTTTCCCTGTTCGGAGGTTTATTTGTTTTGGTGTGAGGCATTTCCTATTATAGCAACTTGGAATTTTAGCTCATATACTACTTATAAAGCCTTGGGTACACCTTCCTAATTGCACTAGAAAACAAAAGGCTAGTGGAACAAACTCTAAAACTAGTAGTTTTATGTTCTATTGTTAATTACTTAAGGGAATGTTGGAAAGGAGACTAGTTAATGTTTATGGCATACTATTAGTAGTGATAAGTGGTAGGGGATTTCTATAGGTGTTAAGTAGTGCATTTAAAATGGACCATGGGTATTATAGAAGATTACCATTGTGTGAGGCCATTGAAATTCATAGAGCTCTGAAGAGGTTGAAATGTTTTATCAGTGAAAATAGGAATTTGATTTTATCTATTATTAGTAGGATGCATTCCCAAGAAGAAACTAGAAACATTAAATATTCCTTCATTCTAGAAACCCTGTGTAGTCAAAAGAGGAAAATAGAATATATTAAAGCTAAGTGTGTGTTGAAAAAGTGTCCTCAGACATGTAATTTTATTAATAAGGAAAAAGTGATTACAATCTGAAGTGAGGAATCATAATCGACTTGTTAACCTCACTTGAAGAAGAAGCTTGTTTATATATCTCAACTCTAAAATAAAATCTAGGAGAAAAACCAATCACATAATCACATGAGTATGATAGGTATCCTTTACATAGAAGTTAGGTGTCCTTATCCTAACAAGCTAGAACAAAATAATTTCTAAAAACATTTAAACTATAAAATACTTAGACTGTAGAACTTTAGAATTATGAGGCTAACAATCCCCCCTTTGATCTGAAAGTTCATTTTTACAAATACAAAGTTCATCTCTGAACTTAGTGAACTTTATTATACCCATAGGTTTGGTAAAAATATCTTAAGTTTGATCTTCAGATGGACAGAACTAAGGCTTGATGATGTATTTGATGATGAGTGATCTAATGAAATGGTACTTGGCATCGACATGTTTAGTATTTGAATGAAATACTAGATTCTTGGCCATCTTTATTGTTGACTGACTGTCGATCAATAAAGTAGTTGGTGATTTATGAGATTCACCAAGATCCTGTAAAATTATGTGCAGCCATACAATCTCATATGTTGCTTCCCAAGCTGATATGTACTATGCCTCTATTGAAGAATTGTCAATTGTTGTCTTCTTTTTGCAATTCCAAGTTACTGTTGTTGAACCCATATTCATTAAATAAC
This sequence comes from Picea glauca, assembly GCA_000966675.3. Taxonomy (NCBI): domain Eukaryota; kingdom Viridiplantae; phylum Streptophyta; class Pinopsida; order Pinales; family Pinaceae; genus Picea; species Picea glauca. The sequence continues at coordinate 345,022 of JZKD02S1591778.1, forward strand.
CTGAAGTGGATGTTATATCATCAATGTCACCTAAAAAATCAACATCTGAATATCCAACAAGTGTAAATTTTTTGTTTCTTTTGTACCTTGAATGTATCTCAATACCCTTTTTGCTAAATTCAAGTGGATTTCCCTTGGTTCCTGCATAAACCTTGAAATTATACTGACTGGATATGACAAATTTGGTCAAGTGTTTGTCAAATAAATGAGACTTCCAACCAATTTCTTATACTTTGTATTGTTTACCAATTCCTCGCCCTTCAAATTTTGAAAGTTTCAATTTACGCTCCATGGGGGTAAGAGAAGGTTTAGAATCTTCCATGCCAAATTTCTTTAACAATTCAGTGGCATACATAGTTTGACTAAGGAATATTTGATTAGGATGTTGAGATACTTCAACTGCAATATAATAATGAAGTTTCCCTAAATCAGTCATTTTGAACCCTACTTCAAGTTCTTTCTTAGCCTATTTGATGTGAGCTTCATTATTTCATGTTATGATTAATTCATCAACAAAGAGTACAAGTATTACCATGTTCTTCTCTTACATTCGCAAAAAAAATGTATCATCTGATTCACTTCGCTGAAAACCCACCTTTCGTAGGTAATCATCCATTTTTGCATACCAAACTCGAGGAGCTTGTTTCAAGCCATATAAATCATTCACAAGTTTGCAAAGTTTATGTTCTTGTCCTTCTACTTCTAATCCATGTGGTTGAGTCATGAAAATATATTATTTTAGATCACCATTCAGGAAGGCACTTTTAACATCCATTTGATGTAATTTCCAACCATTATGTGCAGCCAAATTGATAACCATTCTAATAGTATTCCATTTATATGTGGGTGAAAAAGTTTCTTCATAATCAATTCCTTCATGTTGAGCAAAACCTTTAGCAACAAGTCTTGCTTTGTACTTGTCAATTTTACCATTGGGATTGTAATTTACTTGATAAACCCATTTACAACCGATGGGATTAACATCATGTAGAAAATCAGCTAAGTTCCAAGTCCCATTTTCAAGTACTGAATAATATCCATTAATCATTGCTTCCTGCCATTCTTTATGTCCAACTACTTCAACAAAAGAAGTAGGTTCAGTGGAAGCATGAGCAAAATTATCTTCTTCCCTTGACGATCCCCTAGTTCATGTTTTTTTAATTTCATCTGAATGAACATCTTTGATAAGTTGTTCAATCCACTTTGGCTTCTTATCATGAGGGGATTGTTGATCTGAATCACCATTATTATTGAAAAGAGGATTTTCAAAAAATGAGGCTCTTCTTTCATCTGAAGTATCTGATGTTGGAGAAGATTCTTTTGAAGATTCAATATCAGAAGATTCTTTTTTAGTTTCATTATCAAATGAATTAAAAGAATTTTTTTATGAAGAGATGTCTTCTAAAGAAACAAAGTCTTTTTCAAACCAAAATTTTTTCTTTGACTTGTTCAACTTACCTTTAATCTTAGTGTTTTTCTTCTCTAAACAACTAAGGAGTTGATTGATCTGATCAGAACTGTCACTTTCAGTTTCATCAAAAATTACTTCTCTACTATTAATAAATTTTCCATCTGAAAGCAACCTATACCCTTTCTTTTCATCAGAGTATCCAATGAAGATACACTTCATTCTTCGATTTTCTAATTTAGTCCTATTTTCCTTAGGAACTAAACCATAACATGTTGAGACAAAACCCTAAGATGATTTACCTTGGGTTTAAAACCGTACCAAGCTTCATAAGGTGTTTTTCTATCTAAAGTTGATGTAGATGATCGATTTCTAAGATAGACTACAGTATGGACTGCTTCAGCCCAATTTTTTTTTCTCAACCCTTTAAACTGCATCATAGATCTTGTCATTTCCATGAGAGTTATATTCATCCTTTCAGTAACTCCATTATGTTGTGGAGAGTAATAATTTGTTAGTTGCCTTTGAATTCCATTGTCTCAACAATAACCATTGAATTCAGTTGAAGTGAATTCTCCTCCATTATCTATTCTCAAAGATGCAACCTTTTCTCTTGTTGCATTTTCAACCATATGTTGAAAATTTACAAACTTTTCAAAAGCTTTAGACTTTGCCTTTAAAAATTACACACATGTCATTCTAGTGTAGTCATCAATGAACAATATAAAGTATCGACATCCATCGAAAGAAGCTTCCATTAGTCCACATATATCATTTTGAATCAACTGCAAATACTTTTTTGCTCACCATGAGTTGGTTGGAAAAGCTTCTCGCTTTTGCTTGTCAAAAACACAAGCTTCACACTTAGAATTTTCTCTCTTGAGTGTTGGCAAACCCTTTATCAAATCTTGCGACTTAAGTTTTAAGAGACTATCAAAGTTTAAGTGAGAAAATAAAAAATCACATAATCTGAATGAAGACATTTCAAAATTCAATGTTGCTTCAACATCATTCTTTCTTGGGATAACTTTTCCCTTCATTCTTAGCAATTTTCCATCTTCATATCCTGACATTATTGTTTTCAAGTTATCCTTCTCTGAATTAATATTGACCAAACCATATTGCATGATGATTTGATGTCCATCTTGTCGGATTATGACTAAGGATAACATTTTTTTCTTAAAAGTTGGTACATACCAAACATTTGAAATCCATTTTTCACCAATTTCGAGGAGAAAGACTTCCACTGAACCTTTTCCTTGAGGTATATGAGTTGTATCATCATCCAAATAGATGGGATTTATTTGAACATCTTGATAATCCCAAAAATAGTCTCTGGGATAAGTCATATGTTGAGTAGCCCCTGTGTCCAATATCAGATCATTTTCAAATGAATCTTCTTTTTGAACTATTATGAAAACATATTCATATTGATCATCCTGGTAATCTTGATCCTATGCATATTGAGTTGATTGTTGAGAATTTGAATTTGATGTTTGCTTAAACTTTGGCAATTGATCATTACTTGTAAGACAATTTGATGCATAATGGCCCATCTTTAAACATCTTTTACATCTCACTTGATTGAAATTTATGCCTCTTCTTGAATGTGCATTATTATTGGGAGGATTACTTTGAAAATTTTGTTGATTAAAATTTCTACGACCTCTACCTTGACCACGACCTATGCCACGGCCATGATTAGAAGACTGATTCTAAAAATTTCCAAAATGTGTTTTTCCTCTTCCTTTAGAACTTTCAGCTTTAGTGAAAAGAAGATCTTCTCCTTATTGTTTTTGTTTTCCAAATGATTTACTATGTTGAGTCAGTAATTCACTAAGTGAATCAAATGTCACAATTGATAACTTATCAGTTATTTGCAAAGTCTCAATAAAATTCTTATAAGATTGAGGCAAGCCATTTATCACAATGGAGACTAGAAAACTATCTTCAAGTTTAGGAAAACCACCCTTAATGATTTCCTGGTGAATTTTCTTAATCCTTGAAATGTATTCTAATACATCACCATTATCTATTAATCTTTGTTTAATCAATTTCATTTGTAGATTAACTCTATGAGATGCAGCAGGAGTATCAAAAGCCTTCTTGAATGGATTCCAAGCAGACCATGCATCTTTGGAATTCTCAATATGTACAAACATTTATTCAGTTACAAAAGAACGCAGCAAAGCAAGTGCTTTTTCATGTTCCAAATGTCATTTAGCTAAAGAAGTATTGTCAGTTGGCTTAGTTGGAATAGTATCACCATCACAAATATCACGCCATAATTAATTATAGATCAAAGTGTTCTGCATGTCCCGACTCCAAGATTTGTAATTATTGGGTCCATCTAACTTATCTGATTCTATGAATAGATTGATTAATTTAGAAATGATGGTAGATTGACTTATTGCAAGAATTGCAAGGTAATGATCACACCACCACACTGAATAATCCTCAAAACACTAAAAAAGAGACACAAGGCATCAGAAAGAAAGAGTACACAATCCACACAAAAAAGAACTTTTAAGAGCTTTGCCTTGACCCTTTAAAAATCTCGTTGATAATGGAATTTGAAAGAGTATTTCACTAGACTCTTCTCAACTTTTGAGCTTCAAAATTACAATCAAAACTTTTGAAATTTAACCCTTTTTACAAGACTTATAACCTTTTACAAATAAATAAAAATGCCTTCCCTTGAGCTAAAGTCATCAATGACTTAAAAAAAAAATGACAACTCAAATTTTTGAATACAAAAAAATAACTTTCCTTTTTAAAAAAAAACATTATTCACTTATCACTCCAAAAAAGTAGCATTACATAAAGTCATAACTTCTTATCACTCCATAGCTTAATCATAATCCATGTCTTTCATAAGCCAAGATTTAAAATTTATACTTTATGAAGTGATTTATATGTCACTCAAAAAGTATATACATTTTAAAATAAATTGTTTTGGAAGGGGAGCCAAAATCGTCCTTTAGTGCATGGAATGTCATTTTTTTAAAGCACAATAAAGAGTAAACTATGAAAAAAAACGTGGACAAGTGGAGATTTTGGAACAAATACAATACCATAAAGTTGGAGTTCTTTTGGGCTATGTACAAAAATTGAGTCGTGGCTGGATTAATGATTGTGAAGGAGAACTCCAATCCAATTCGAACTAGAGAGGCCCAATTTGTGATGTATGATGGGAAGAAAGTGAGGCGACTACACCCATTGCAGTCCCGTACTGTTATTGCAGAAAATCTTTCAAATGATTTACTCTATCCAAAAAACTGGAGAAACTTTTTAGTGTTGTTGGAAATATAAAATTGGTGCGCGTTATCCAACCTCAAAGATAGGATTCGCAAAAGAAATCCCAAAATTATCTATTGTCGATCTATTTTCCTGAAGAAGATTCAACCATGTTTTGACAGCAAACCCGCTGACAAAGTGTCTTTAGACACATAATTTTATTAATAAGGAAAAAGTGATTACAATTTGAAGAAGGAGCTTGTTTATATAACTTAACTCTAAACTAAAATCTAGAAGAACAACCAACTACATAATCACATGAGTATTATAGGCGTCCTTTACATAGAAGCTAAGTGTCCTTATCCTAACAAACTAGAATAAATTAATTTCTAAAAACATTTAAACTAGAAAATACTTAGACTATAGAACTTTAGGATTATGAGGCTAACAGTGTGTTGATATTTGATAAATGGTTGTAAGTTTGGTTAGAAATCCTACTTTAGCTACCTCAAATGCCAAGTTTTTTATTGGGTTTATATTGGAGGAGGTTAAGGGAGATGAGATTGATCAATAATAGCAGGAGGATGTGGAAATGTTGGTTGTAGATTAGAACTTTCAAGCCAACATAAAGAAACAATAGAAACCTTACATCCATCATTCATTTATTTAGCACTCATGTTTAATGTTTTACAGATAATATTTGATATTAGGTGTTTTTTACATAATTTATACAAGTAGTAGCTTTCCAAATCCTCTACGATGAATGTTTTGTTTTTCTATACAATAAGCTCCAAATTTTGGACAATTTCTAGGATATCGTTTTAGATAACTTTGTTATTTTTGTATTATTATGTTGAATAATAAAGTTGCAACAACTTTCTAACAAAAAAAATATAAGCGTTGAACAATTTAATATGTGTTTTATAATTATATAATGTAAAGTAAAATATAATACAAAATTATACACACAAACAAATAATTAGTCATAATTAAAAATGAAATTTATTCTTTTATGTGAAAAAAATTATTGTAAAAATAAAGAATAAATTCCTATAAAATTTATTGTGAAAATATTTATAATTAGATAACACTTTTTGGAATATAATTACAAAGATATTAAATCCATTTTCGAAAACATTTATAACTAAACCAAATTTCATAAATTATTAACCTATAAAAACCAAAAAAAAAATAATATTTTATTTCCAAATTATTCAATTATACCAACAAAATATTATACATATAAATATAAATTTATCTATATTTAGGATTAAAGAATTAATAATAAAGAAAGAGAGATTTTACAATATACTCTTAAATCAATAGTCTTGTGAGAGGGAACAAGAGATTAAAGAGGAACCACTTCCTTCTAATAAAATATCCTACAAGGTAACCCAAACTATATTAGATATTGGATTCTAGGCATAGTAATATTGATCAACGACATAATTATTAATTAATTTTCCTTTTTTTATTTCATTTTTCTATGCTAAGTTAACCAAAATATTTTGCAATAATGAAAAATTGTATTTAAAGTGCTAAGTATAAAGTAGTTACACCAAGTCGGTATCACTTGGTGCTATAGGATAAATTTAGAATCACAAAGTTTGATAATTAGGTAATATTAGGTAATTTCTAAAAAATGAAAGCAATATATTACCTAGTATATTAGGTTCAAGAGGTATATTTAATATATTAAAAACATATAGATAGTGGGGAGGGTTAAAATTAGGTATAAACATGGTTAGAATTTAGTAAGTAGTAGGGGAGTTCATGTTCTGAATAAGTATATTCAAACTAGATTGGTGTGCATTCTTCAAAATCCATAATGACATATGTGTTCCCTTTTAATGATATCAATCCTCCTCATTATTTGATGCCTAGTTCCATATATGTAACACAAGAAGATCTCACATCTAAAGTATTGTATACAATTACCAAATCATTACAGGGATCAACATATCCTCCATTAACTCTCCCATGTCAACTTGCTACATGTATTCTCCCATCAATCTAGGACTTTCTAAAATCAAGTATTTGAAAAAAAAATCATTAGAAATCAAGGATTTTGACAAAGACATGAAAAATCTACATGGTGGAAGGACTTTGTAATGAATTATCATTGGATGCATGTGAATAAATGGTCATAGGAATCTATGCATGTATATTGTTTAAATAATTTTCCCCACCCATTAAGGACTGTGATTTAAACATTAATATACTAATGACACAAAATCCAACCTCTCTGTTACATGTATCTTTTCTTGTTTTCTCCTTTGGGAAACATAAGAGACATCATTTAGGTAATGGAGACCAATTTAACCTCATTGCATGATGCAAAGAAATTAGTGTTGTTATAATCTTCGTTATTCTCTAATCAATATGTTGGTTAAATGAATGAGTGAAAAAGAAAAGGAAAAAAAGGTAGTCCATCAATTTTCACAATCCTCAGATCCGGGTTTTATGAGCAAAACAAAATGAATACGGATTATCAAAAGATGCTTAACACAGAATAACATAGATACAATAAAACGAGTTTTCTATTCAATAAGGAAATAAGATGAAACTGTAAAATGCAGCGGAAAATAAGCTTGTTGGAATGGTGGCGGCTTGTCTCTGAGAAGAGATGTGACGACTGGGCTCATTCACAAGAATATTATTACAATGAGGCTATGAAGCCCTTTTTACAATAAACGGGAATGTCAAAAACCCTAGACATCCAAAAACATAACCCTAGGAGATGAAGCGCCAAAAGTCATGTGGGCCCCGTTTGGGTAAGTTAGTACATCAACTTCCCAGCGTCGTAACTTTTACATACGATCTCCGTTTTAGGCGCACGATAGCCAGTTGGAAAGGTCTATACGAGGACTACACTTTTTTTTTCTATCTATCAAAGGTCATTTATGACTGTGGCGAGCCCTAAAAACGTTGTTTATGGCCTCAAACTGGCCCCGCAAGTCAGGGACCCGAAAACTAGGAAAAAAAATACCAAAATGAACTAGTTGGAATAGGTGGGAAGCCACTAACATCCATCTAGATCAATCCTCCCCCCTTAGGAAGCAATTGGATCCATTGCGTTAAGTTCCCCCATCAGATGAAGAAAGTTTTGTTGAATTTGGCCCTAGGTGAGCCACTTGCCTTGGTGCAGGAGTTGCCTTGCTTTGACAAATTGATAAAGTTGGATCCTTTGTTGTCGGGTGCCCTTGATCTGTGTGTCCACAATATGATCATTAGATGCATGTTGCATGCAGTCAGGGTTGAGCTCTGTTGGTGTCAACTACTCTGCTATCTCTAAGGTGTCCAATAATGGTGGGAAATATGGTTGAAGGAGAGCCATGTTGAAGACTGGGAAGGAAAGGGGGAATGTTGAGTGCAAAAGAATTGTCACCCACAACCTTGGTGATGGTGTATGTCCCATACCGGAGTGGGTGAAGCTTCCGATGGGGCCTTGTAAGGCATTCTTTCTACAAGTGCAACCAAACTTTGTCACCCACCTGAAACTTATGTGGCACCCGGTGTTGATCATGGTGTTGCTTGTACTTGGCACTGGACTTTTGTAAAATATCCTGAACCTATTAGTGGATGTGTTGGATCCGCTCAATGAACCAAGTGGCTTTGTCAGTCTCTGGTGGAGCAGGGGATGAGTCAGTTGAGGTAGTCACTAGGGGTAGTGCAACATTCATGGGGCCCAATGGTTGGAATCCCAACCCCACCTGAAAGGGGTTGTGGCTAGTTGAGCTATGCAGGGCTCGGTTGTAGCTATGTTGGACATAGGGAAGACTCCCATCCCATGTGTGAGGGTGCTTGGAATTGTACATGCGCAGGATATGTACGATCATCTGATTGACGACCTCAGTTTGGCCTTCTGTCTGGGGGTGGAAGGTAGTGGATTTGGTGAGCTTGGTATCCAGCAGTGACCAGAGGATCGACCAGAATGTGCTGAGGAACTGACTATCCCGATCTGAGACAATATTTTGTGGGATCCCAAAGTGCACCCATACGCGTTCAAAGAAGATCTTGGCAGTGGCCTCTGTAGTGATGTTCTTTTTGCAGGCGACCAGAATCGCCATCTTGGAAAAGCGATCAACAACCATAAAAACACAGTCATTGCCCCTCTTGGTGGATGGGAGGCCCGACATGTAGTCCATTGAGATGGATTCCCATGACTTGTCAGGAGTAAGAAGAGGGGTGTACATGCCATGTTTCTCAGTGGTCAGTTTGTAAATAGTGCATGCAGTGCAGGACCTGATATACTTGTCGACATCTTGTCGAAGTTTTGGCCAGTAGAAATGTTTCTGCAGCACTACCACTGTCTTTTCGACACCAAAGTGTCATGCCAACCGACTGTAGTGATCTTCCCAAATCATCTTTGTGTGCTCGCTTGATGCAATGCAGAGATGGCCCAGACGGCACAACAACCCGTCCTCAATATGGAAATTAACGACCACTGATTTTTCTCCCAACATTTGATAGGTGGTGGAGAAGTCAGGGTCTGTCTCATAAAGGTGGAGCCATCCGGAGGTCTCATGGTCGCAAGATTCTAGCATCGTGGTGAGTGTCGTGACTGGAGGTCGGCTGAGGAATTCAACAACTTGATTGGTACTTCATGTTTTATACTTGATGTTGAGGTGGAACTATTGTAAGTATGTGGACCACTTCTGATGGCAGTCATTCTGCAATTTGCCTTGGGTCTGCATGAACTGTAGTTGCTTGTGATCAGTGTGGATGATTGTATCCTTCCCTAGAATGTAATGCCTCCACTCACAGCAGGCTTGCACAATGGAGTACATTTCTTTATCGTAAGTAGGGTACTTACGGGAAGCATATGATAGTGTCTCACTATGATACACCACGGGGTGGTTGTGTTGAGTGAGAATGGTGCCCACGACATAGTCTGAAGCATTTGTCTCGATCTCAAAGGGATGTTGTAGGTCCGGTAATGAAATTATTGGGGATGAGCACAAATGTTGCTTCAAGGCATCAAAGTCTTGTTGTCGGGATAGGCCCAACACAATTTTTTCCTTACCTCCACCCCTGGTTACTTGGTTGAGGGCCCATGCGATATGATAGAATCCCAACATGAACTTGTGATAGAAACTGGCAAGGCCCAAGAAGCTCTAAAGCTCAGTGAATGTGGTTTGGGTTGGCCAGTCACGGATGACATGGATCTTGGCTAGATCCACATGCACACCATGTTTATCAATGATGTAGTCTAAGTAATGCACCCTGTCCATGCCGAAGGAGCATTTTTTCAAGTTTGCATATAGTTTGTGTTGTCACAGGGTGTGCAGAACCTGTTGAATATGTTGCAAGTGTTCCACCCAAGTCTTTTTGTATATGAGGATGTCATCCAGATACACCACTACAAAAGTATTGGTGAAATGTCGCGGGATATCATCCATCATCCTCATAAAAGTTGTTGGACCATTTTTCAAACCAAAGGGCATGACCAACTATAACATCCCCAACCCTCAACCCTCTTACCGAGAAACGCTACCACGCGGAACATTCTCGTACCTATATATATAAAACATACATATTAAACCTAATTAACATATTTAACTAAACAACTCAGAGTAAGCATAGGATTACTGCTAATTCGCATCATCAAGGACATTAACAATAATTCATATGCGCAACAGAATACGTGATAACATATAAGCATCACATGCATGCAAAACATAATATTAAGCACAAACTGATACTTATCTTTGAAACTGTAGTAATTCCACCAACTGCATGTAGACCTTCCACGAACCTCCCAGCTTTAGACCGCGTTGTTCATCACTCTCAGCAATAGGTCACCCCCGAGCTGGGACTAAGCTCCACCGGACAGGGAATCCTAGGCTAGGCAAGGTCAACGAGAAGACACACAATTACAAAGGAAGGATTCTCTCCCAGGAGTCAATTATGCCCACTAATCACAGACCCTCATTCCCCACATGCCTGTCCCACCCCAGGAGTATACACCTTCACTGTCACCCGGACAGTCCTTTGGCTGCTAACCTCCCTTGCCTTGGGCTTCAGCAACAGACCGGACTGGAAGTCTCTGAGCTCTGTGGAAGCTACATGAACCCTTCTAGGAGTTCTCACTTCCTCTGTGCACTCTCTCACCTGGAGAGAGTCGCTCACAGGATTGGCAACCTGCCTCTTCAACCGCAACCCCTGCCCTCACCTGGAGAGAGTGTTACACACATGCCAGACAACTTGTTTCCTTCAACTCGATTTCCAACATAGTCGGGCAACCATGAGGCTCCACACGAACATACAATGGTCAGCAAGCCACACGCAGTCAAGCACTACGCGACCACAACAGTCCACTGGAAACACAGACACGGGCTTCCCAAAACTGGTGACAGACAGATGCTACAGCATAACAAGGCTCGAGAATTATGGGACATTTGGTTTTCCCCAACCAACAATACAGGACAGACTCACGGCTCAGGTTTTGGGGATGCGTGAGGGTGTATAGAGATCCCATGTAGAGACTTAACGGTTCAGGTAAGGATTCCCTAGAACAAACACCGAAACAGAGGTCGATCATGGACACCCGCGAGTTCGGACGGAAGATGGAGAATGGGAGGTCGAACCCTCAACATTGCTCATTTCTTGGGTTAAATTGCATGTGCTTGGGCTGACACATGTCATCCATGAAGAACGCTCCTCCCCCTTGGAGTCACCTGTCCTTCCGAGGACATAGGATAAAACATAAATTTCACATGGTTTTAGAATAATAATAAAATATTATTCTTAAGGACTTAAGCCCTCAAGATTAGCCCCTCTTCCTACCTCTCAACCCCCTCTCCCTTACCCATTATGTGGAATCTTAGTCCCCCATCACTCTTTCTTCGTGGTCAGTCTGCATGCAGCGATGTGTATATTTTTATTAACGATTTTTCATAATTACATATACAAAATAGGCTCGTGGACTTAGCATCCTAGGCTATCCGACCTAATCACCACATAAGCCTCCTAGCTGATTATAACTCGGCTCACCAGCCTATCAAATATGTTTACAATTCATAATTACAACTGGGGCTCTACAGGGGGATATTACAATCCCCTCCCCTTTTTTTGCACTATCCTCAGTGCAAGTCTTTACACAACATCCACAAGATTTCCAAAATCTTAAAAAATATACGAGTATTTTGCCCGCATAGCATTCTCATGCTCCCATGTCGCGTCCTCGGGACCGTACCAGGTCCACTGGACCTTTACAAGCCCTATGGCTCGATTCGAAGTTGTTTTCTCTCCTGGTCCAATATGCGTACCGTATGCACTTGCAAGACACCTTCTTGCTCAACCTGAATCACATTCCATTTGATTACATGATTAGCATCATGTATATATATTTCTTAAGTAATGAAATATGAAACACAGTATGTACAGTCATGGATGCGGTAATGAAAGCATATATGCAATGTATATATATGTATATACAAACAATTTTAATATCATTATAACCTGTATACAACATACACAACATATAATAAATAGAGAATTGTACTTATCTATTGATTGAGAAGACCTTCCACCCCTGAGCAGGGCTATGAATCCATCGGGGCAATGGATTCCCAAGATAGCCACGGTCCACAATCCTTATGCACATGGTCTAAGCCAAGGTACCAAACCTTAGCAACACTCCAAACATTCAAACCTCAGCAGCACTCCAACCATTCAAACCTCAGCAGCACTCCAACCAACAGTCTCTCATTCCCCACATGCCTATCCCACCCGGGAGTATACACATTCACAAGCATAGTCCATCGGTGCTACACCTCCCTTTCCTTGGGCTTCAGCAACAGGCCGGATCGGAAGTCTTAGAGCATCATGGCTCGAGGAGTTCCAACTGCCCTCAAAGGTTTCCAAGAAGCATCTTCCCGAGATACTCTTTGTAGTCAACATTTTAACTTTTATCAACATCATCTCATTTCAATCAACCACATGCAGTTATCATGAGAGAACATAAAATAATTCATTTAGGAACTCCAATTAGTTCGAATGGAAATTCAACTTTTATCCCCAAAACATGACATTCTATTTCATGATTCATCTTGGCTATTGCCATATTATGGATGCAGCCATCCTTGTGATTTTCCACAGGCACCAAACTGCATACAATTTTCCTGCAAGACTTCATCTTGCATAAAGCCAACAAATTGTCAGTATTTTATGTACATCATAATTCAACATGTACAACATCTTATGCAGTGATCTTAGAATTTCCTGCACCTAGCAATTCAATCACAATTACCAAACAACTTGACCAAATAGAATGACTCATCATTCTATGCATATGGATGTTCATAATTAACAACAGTAAGTTTATTATTTCAATTTTATGAACATGAAATTTTATGTAGTCTTTGCTCATGTGACAGCTTGACTTGCAACTTTCATGTTGCAATGTCTAACACCTCCCTGAAATGTCCTCAACTTCATGAGTTAATAACATTTTAGCTATTAGTAACAATTATTTCCATGAAATAATATATATGCATGTACTTACAAAACACGTTCAACCATTACATTTAGTATACAATTCTATCACTTACTATGCATGAGTGCAATTCTTAATGCATTCTTATTCAGTGCACCCTGCATTGAATTACATAATACTCTTTATCTCAGTCACGTATCTCACCATCCATAAGTTGGAATTCTGGCCAATGTGTTGACACATTTGCCACACCCTTCCTATTGTCTTCCCAATTAATTGGATGCCTTCCTTTTCGACCCGAACACTACACCAAGAATATAATTCTGTGGTGATCATTAGTGTTAGCAAAAAAGGTTGAAGCCCAAGTTTTATTTAAAAGTAGGAAGCTTTTAGTACCTGTGTGGATCATAACCTTTCCATATCCATACCTTTCCATATCCAACCAAGTCCCGGTCTCATACATGACTAGCTTACTGGCATTTATTCCTATAACCAGTTTTTTATCTTTAATTCTTTGGTTACTACCCCATAACCAAATTAACATGACATTTTATTGTGTCAGTGTGCTCATTCAGAAGCTAAAAAGATTTGAATTAATACAGGCCTCCAGCCTTTACCAATCCAGTGGTATGCATTCAGTAATATAATCATGTGATTTTATAAAATGACTCTGGATGAGGAAATTCTTACCTAAATTTCCTTTCAACAATTATGCAAAAAGAGTAATAAAACTCATACTTCCATGACTGCCATTAATAAATTTTATACTACCTGAAAGTATGATAGCAATAGAAGCTTTCTTGCTTCTTTTATCAAACTTATAACCAACACTTCATCTCTATGTTGCTTCCTTCGTTATGCAACAACATCACCAAAAACACTTTCAAACATGCAAGCATTCTTTCCTTTGGTTGACATAATCACGCCATAACATACTTGCTGCCACAGAAATTGCAGCAACTTCTTTCTCCCTATAAAACTTTTCCTTGTTGATTCCAGAAGTCTACAATTTTTCTCGAATTCCTGAATCTTCTTGTGCTCTCCTCTATAATCACTATGCATGCTTATTCCTTCCCTGAGCACTTTCGACGTAGTGCCCCCACCTCAGCGGGGTCTGCTGACCTCTTGGTCAATGGATCTTCAACTCTCGGAGTTGGAGCAGCTCTTTGGGTCCCTACTAGAACCTCCACGAAACAAATCCACAGGCCTTGCACGAAACCTTGCCCACGTGAACTAGCAGTGGGCACAAGCTTCCTCTACTTGACCATCGGCTATGGCCACGTGCCTATCCAAAAGGTGTTTTGGGATTTCGTGTACCAGGTGTTTCAATATGAGTCACCCTCGACTCTTTCTATCCCCGAAATCCAAAATGAGAGTCTAGCGCGTGCTAGCTCTTCTCTTAACTTCCACCAGCGTGACCTCTAGCTATGACCTGGGGCCCAGCTTCCGAGTGCTACGGGACTTTACCCTTCATGAACTTCGAGGATTAGCTCTCCTCCTTTCTCCCGAGGTCCGAACTCCTGAACCCCATTTGCCTCAGATCAATGGTCCACAACTTTTCGAGTTCAACGGTCCAAATCAATTCCTCGTGAATTGACAATTCGTGTTTTAGGGTTTTGAAAAGTAGTTCCCCTCTTTTCTTCCGATCTCTATTTTTCTGAAATCCATGTGAGTCAAATCCAATGACTCACAGCTCCTCGTAATCCAACTATGTGGATCCTTTCTCGTGAATCGGGACTTCATGGTTCGCGAAATCATAAACCAGTTCTCTTCCCCTTTCCAACTTCCGACTTCACGAAATTCAAGTGCATCAAATCAACGACTCACACTCGCCATGATTCAATGGTCTATATCTCTCCTCACAAATCAGATGTTCACGTTTCAGGATTTTCGAGAGCAACTTCCTCCATTCTCCCAACTCCCGATTTTCGATTTTCCGATGAAAAGAATCAACGATTTGATCTTCCTTGAGATTGACGGTTCGCTGCCTCTCCTGAGTTTTCGAGTGTTGAATGACTCTCAACATTATCCTCCTCACAGTTTATTTTGATCTAACGACGCACGGCTATCGACGCTTTTCCCTCCAAGGATTCCTATCGTCCATTCAGGCTCTCAATGACTTCTTTCCAAATATCTTGGCATCAATTCTTCTGGACTTGACTTCCTCCCTAACTTGAAGGATTTTGAATATTTCGAAGGCTTCGATGGTGTTTTCCCTCCCGAGCTTCGGTTAATGAAATTTTAACTTCACCTTGCCACACACTTGCGCTCTACGTGCGAACTTGCATTATTTATCCCTGATCTTTTAACTTACTCAGTCCCAAAGGGACTCGACCCTTCTGTGTTTTCCAAAATACTTTCTGGTGCCCTCCTGGCACCCTCCATGCTCATCTCCTGGAGTCTTTCGAACTTAAAACAAGTTCCCTCTATAAGCACTCATTGCGCTTGAACTCTACATACAAAAGTTCTACGCTATCTCTTCTGAGCTTCATTTTCTGAACTGGAAGCATTATGTTTCTCTTCCATTTCTTTGCACTTTGTGTCAATTCAAATCAGTTATGGCACTTATCAACCTTCTGCAATACAATGCGCAGACGACTAGAATTTGTCAGGCCTTTGTTTCTTGACAATTCCTTCATCATTCATAAACAATCTAATTTAAGAAAATGTTTCAATTTCATGAATTTTCCGAACTCTGCTCGGCTCTGTACTTTCGGGTAATAGCTCCCTCTTTCTTAGTCCCTACCCACGTGACCAAGGGTCATGACCAAGTGCTAGACTACTAGGTGCTACTCGGGCCTTCGACCTTTGAAGAGTTTAAGGCACACACAACTATCTCCCGAAGTTTTGATTTATCGAATGCGTGTAAATCAAGTGGATCAACGGTCTACGTTTACCCAACATCCAACGGTTAAAATCCATTGAGGTTATTCCATCTTCGAAGATTTCGGGACTTCGGGACTTCGGGTTTAGGTCCTTGAGGCTTTCAAACTTGCTTTCCTTCCCAACCTCTGACTTCCGAACTTCCAACCTTTCTAGCCTCCGGGCCCACAACACAGTTGTCACCAACCATAGTGGTGACATGTGGTGTACTTAAGAAGGTCCACGTTACCTCAGGTGACGCCATCCAGGCCTACTACGTCTGTTTTTCCTTTGGGGCCCACTGGCACGTGGCACAGATCCCATGGGTCTACATCCATCAAAGTGACATCAACTCGACCCACTACTTCGGCTCTTCAGGATTTCATGATTTTGGGATTCGGGAGTTTGTGCATCAGCACATCCCACTTCTCCCGACAGCCAAACTCCTGAAATGCTGAAATTCTTCCTGGACACTTGACGGTCCAGATCTCTCCTTGATCAATGGTTGTGATCTAATCGCAAATTCACGTTTTTTGAATTCTCATGAACTTTCCCTTTGACCTTTTCAAGTCACGAGTCAACGAAAGGCTGATCGCTCTCCACGCATCCCTCCCAATCGACAATCTTGATGAAATCGAGACTTCGCATATCATGATATCCACACTTTTGTGCAACTCCAAAGGGTTTTAAACCTTGCGCAATTCCATGGATCCAACGACTATTGGTCCACACGCTCAGATCTGATGGCCCAGATCTGATTTCTTCTGTGCGCTCTCCTAAGTGTCTGGACGTGGACTTGACGGTCTAGATCTTCTCCGCACAACTGATCTACGGCTGCAGTTTTATTCTACCTCTATTCCTTCTGAGCTTCGTGACATGACCAAGTAACTCTTTGGTACTCAGAGACAACCTAAGGTTCGAAACTAATCCTCCAAAAACAATCTCCTCTTGAAACCTTAGGTCCAAAGACCACTTATCTGGCCCATCCAGGCTCAACATTGAAACCTTTGGATCTGAAATTGAATTTTTTCTACTTCGACAACAATTCTTTCTGAAACTTTTGCTTCAAATTCCACTAACATGGCCCATCCAGGCTCAGTGTTGTAACCATGCTCTGATACCAATTTGTAACATCCCCATCCCTCAACCCTCTTACCAGGAAACACTACCATGTGGAACATTCACATACTTATATATATATAACATGCATATTAAACCTAATTAACAGATTTAACTAAACAATTCAGAGTAGGCATAGGATTACTGCTAATTCGCATCATCAAGGACATTAACAATAATTCATATGCGCAACAGAATACGTGATAACATATAAGCATCACAGGCATTTGAAATGGTTATTGTGGAGTAGTACCAATGAGAGACCTTTTTATGTTTGGCAAAGAGGGACGGGGGAAATTGAGGAACAAGCATACTCACATTCCAACTAATCAACCATTATGCTAGTGGGAGGCACCATTCTCATTGTGAAGGGAAAGATAAGATTATTTATATTCTAGGTTTTGTTGTGCTTGAGAATAAGCACCACTTAACCTAATTATAAAATAATAAATTGCATAAGGATTCCATCATTCCTAATGGGTTTCATATAGATTTTGACATGTGATGTAAAAAAATTATTTCATTGATGTTTATTTTATCGACATCAACATCTAACGATATACCTGTAATGTAAATATATTATTTCATTTATGTTTTCTTTTAGAAACATCAACATCTAACAATATATGTGAAAAATATATGGTTGAGGCTAGGATCGAGGAAGAGGAACTCATCGATTACTCGTAGGAGGCAAAGGATGAATTTTTAAAATCAATTTTCAGATGTAGGGTTGAACTACTAGAACAATGGAAATTCCAAGAACATTAAACAATAATAATGAAGTGGCTTTTGACTCAGTGAAGTTAACCTATGCTAATTCCTTGGCTCCCCCCTCAAGCCCTAGCCCTAAAGTTGACCCTGGTATTGTGAAGTTCTATGTGTAAGGATAAAAACTTACACAAACTATAGCCAAAAGGAAATATTTTGTCAACAGGTTTTTGAGAAAAGTCAAAGGACGGTTTAATGAAGTTGTAGGTACAAAATTGAGGTGGAAGCGTTCTATTAGTGATGGTACACACATCGATGGATTCTGAGAAAGTAGGGATTGTAGGAGTAATAATGAAGGTGGTGCAGGGTTGACACTGTTGATTAATGAGATAGTCCTCTGCTCCAATCCTCATTTGGCAATAATAGAAAACTTAGGCGATCTTCTAGCTTCAGGGTTAACCTTGTCCATTATAAGTGCTCCAAAACCATTGATAGATGTTAAGTGAAGATGAGAGAGGAATATGAGAGAAATTATATTCATGAAGAAGGGAGAAGGATATGAGACCTAATCATGGGAAAGTTCTCTAGGGGTTTTTAAGAGTCAATAAAATAGGAAGAATGATTGGAGGATATAGTAGCCATTATCATTAAGATGAAGGAAAAGGAAGTGTGTGTGAGTGCACAAAGAAAGAGTGAAGTTGGCCCTGGGAGAGGTATTAACAATGGAGGAAGTGATGTCATCAAGTCAAAAATATTTGAAAATTTGGTTTTATGTAGGCCTATTTTAGAGAAAAATCCATCATTTTATATAAATAAGGTGTGGTAGGACTCCTAGTGTACAAGCCTTATTTTCATGTTTTAAAAAAGGGTTGGCTCACACTTAAATTTAAGTCCAGGGTAGACACTACAAATATTTTAGAAGAAAAATGGTACTAGGGAGCCACCATTTTGGCTTCAAGGTGATGGGATCCTTTCTTTGATCCAATATGGGAACAAAAATCCATCTAGCTAATTTAGGTAAAATTATCAGCCACGCTGCTTGAAATATGGAAGAAAGATATTTTGATGACAAATAGTAATAATATTGGGTCTTTTGTTGATTTGGAGGAGAGTATTTTTTCCAAAGAAAACAAAGTTGTGGCAAATATATTGGTAGAGATAGATATTAATCCAACTTAATCAAATTTAATCCAAAATGACTAGAAAATGAACATTTCAAAATTGTATTATGTTTGATTCTTCTAGTGAAAACTCAACAATGCATCAATTTGCAAAGAATGTAAAAGCAATAAAAAAATTCATAGCTAAGTGGCCAAAACATAACTATTAAAACTCTCAAAAATATTTAATTGAGGTAGAGTCTTACACTGCAAATATTTTTTATCAAAACAAGGAAGGGGTATTTATAGAAGATGAAAAAACATAGTTAAAGAAGTTAGAGGAATCAAAGAAAAAAGTGTTAGAGTGGGAGGAAGCAAAATGAAGGATGAAGAGTAGAGCTCTTTGGCTTGTAGAACGAGATGAAACTACAAAATTATTTCAGAACTATGCTCAGCATGGGAAAAATAACAACATAATATGGGATATGGGCAAAGAGGATGGAATCAAAGTCAAAAGGTTGTCAGAGATTGCAGAGATGGGGGGTTACTCACTTCCATAATATCTACCAAGAACCTCGCACAGCAAACATAGAAGAAATCATTTAATTAACCTTTTTCTTTCCCAATTTACTAGATCAAGAGTAGAATGAATACATAACAATAGAAGTCTTTAAAGGTGAGATTAAAGTTTTAGTGGAATCCTTCCATAAAGCAAAAATCCAAGGTACAAATGGATAAACACTATAGTTTTATATATTATTTTATGATTTAATAAAAGAAGACCTTATAAGGATGGTGGAAGAATCAAAGACATCGGGGAAGGTCATAGGTTCAATAAATTCAACCTTTATAGCCTTAATCCAAAAAAACATAATCCTAAGTCTTTTGAACAATACATGCCTATTTCTTTATGGAATGTAGTCTACAAAATAATTTCCAAACTAATAGTAAACATATCAAAGAAAGTAATCTCATAAATTGTCACAAAAACAATTGCATTTTTGCATGATAGGTGTATTCATGATGCGGTAGGGGTGGCATAGAAAGGATTTTATTCAATAAAAACAAAAAAAATGTCTTCTGTGGTTCTAAAGTTGGACCTTCCTAAGGCATATAAACGAGTGAGATGGTTATATTTCAAATTAATTCTAATTCATATTCAAACGAGTCTTCAAATGGTAAATCAGATAATGGGTTGTTTGCCATCAATTTCATTTGCAATGTTAATAAATGGGTTTGCATCTAGGTTTCTTTACATTTTCAAGGGAGTTGAGACAAGGGTTTCCCATGCCTCCTTTCATCTTCTTTCTGGTAGCTTAATGCCTAAGTAGAGTAGTGAAAGTGTTGAGAAGGGAAGGAGGTATAGAAGGGATAAAAGTGGGTAGAAATATAATTCCATCACATCTATTATTTGTGAATGATGTCATTTTGTTTGGTGTTAGTAATGAGAAGGAAGTAGAGAAGTATAAGGAATTTTTTTACTTATACTACAGAGAAATTCAAATTGAAGTAAATTTTCTTAGACATGATATCATGTTTAGTGGCCTATCAACATAGAAAGAAAGGAGAATACCTCAAATTTTTATTTTTCAAATATCCTATTTTTATGATGGGGTAAAATACTTGGGGTTCATGCTAAAACCAAACAATTGAAGGTTCAAAGACTGGAATTGATTTTATGGAAAGATTGAAAAAAAAAAAAAATCTTCAATTAGTGGCATATGTGGTTATCAAGAAGTGGTAGATTAGCACTGATAAGATTAGTTCTGGAGACTATACTTGTATATTGTCATGCATTACATATTTCTTGAAAGGAGTGCTAGAAAAAAACAAGGAAATGAATTTTTAGTTTGTTATGGACATGAAAGATTGAACAAGAAAGTATATCTCTAGTAAACTAGAGTACATTAAACAAACCAAAGGATGTTGGGGGATGGGACCTAAAGAATATTCATTTTTTGACCAAGCCTTAACAGCAAAAAGTTTATGCAAGCTATTGAAACATGATGGGTTGTGGAAGCAATTTATGCCATAAAAATATATAGAGCCATTGTCTCTTGAAGATTGGATTAAACTCCCAACAAAATCAATAGTAGGAGCCTCTAATTTT
This sequence comes from Picea glauca, assembly GCA_000966675.3. Classification (NCBI taxonomy): domain Eukaryota; kingdom Viridiplantae; phylum Streptophyta; class Pinopsida; order Pinales; family Pinaceae; genus Picea; species Picea glauca. Next base: position 366,006 of record JZKD02S1591778.1, read on the forward strand.
TTAAAGGCCCTAGTTAGAACATTCCTAGTGGTAGGCAAATGGTTGGCATGGAGAGTTGGTGATGTAGCTAGAGTTAGATTGGGGGGTCTCCTAAGTTGGATGTGTTGGTCAATATCGATTATTTAATCATATTATTGGTACCATTAATTCATATTGCATTCATTATCTAGCAGATGCAATAGACCTAGCCTTATCATCTCGTTGGAAACAAGGATGGACAAGGGCAACTGGTCTAGAGTTACATAGAAACTAGGCACAAATTTGGAATCAATTGGTATAGAAACTTTAGTGGAGTGCCATAAGATTGAGGGATGAGTAAGATGAAATAATCAAGTCCAAAAATAGGCTTAGGGAAGGTATACAACAAAGTTAGGATATAAGGCAATGTTTGTGGAAGAACAACAAGAGAATCGGGTGTGGTGGTGGAAGTCCATGTAGAAGATTAAGGTACCATTAAAAGAAAGAATTGTTTATGGTTAGCTTTATCAAACAAATTAATGACATGGGAAATATGTAAGAAGAGAACACAACAAGGGCCATGGACATGCATTCTTTGTGAATCAAAATATGAGAATATAAATCATTTATTGGTATTATGTTAGGGTACTAAAGAGGTTTGGAAAAAATCTTTATATTTGTCTTGGGGTCTAAGCAATTAGTAGGAGGGATCCTTATCAAATTGCTTGGAGAAACAACTTAATTTGGATAAATCGGTTAAAGAACATAGGGGTCTACTATGTGTGGTCACTTGGGAACTTAGGCTTGCTAGAAATGAAATGATTTTACATGGAAAGGACATCCCTTCAATATGGATTATTCACCAACTCAAATTTGGATATGGAGCGGTGTGGAAACCTAGTAAAGTAAAATTGCCAAGGTCAATAATAAGTCCATGTATGGACATATCCTATGCATGCAGTTATTTTGATGGGTCTTGTCAAGGTGAGGAAAGGAAATGTAGAGTAGGGGGAGTTCTATATCTAAAATAATATCATAAGATATGTTTTAAAACTATTGTAGGGGGAGGGTCAAACAATTGGGTTGAGCTAGCTTCTTTATGGATGTTGATGAGAATAGCTTCAAAAAAAGGATTTGATTAAATTCAAATCCTAGGTGACTCAAATCTAGTAGTTGACTAGATGAATGGTCAATCAAATATCCAAAATGTATCCCTCTCACCAATTCTAGAAAAAATCAAGGCTCTAAAAGATTTTTTTCAACATCAATAAAGAGATATCAATGAAAGCATTGATGGGTTGTGTAAGCAAGCTCTCTCTTTTCATACAGGTGTATGCTACATACGAGGAAGAGCCTACAACTCAACATCCAATCATCTTCAAA
>JZKD02S1591778.1:369825-395634 GCA_000966675.3 Picea glauca
GCGGAAAGTCCGCACCCTGTCTATATAGCAACCTGCGGAAATTGGTCATTTCCGCACCCTGCCTATATAGCAACCTGCGTACATTTCTTTTTATAAGGTTTTTTTCATAGGAAAAAGCAACTTCTTTTCTCAGGAAAAGTTCTTCTTCCTTCTCTCTTCAGGAACTCAGGCCACCGTGACCCCTCTAAAGGCAATAGATAGGTTTACATCATTAACGATCATAGGGATGACGAAAATAATGTGTAACACAAAGACCACTTATCTGGCCCATCCAGGCTCAATGTTGAAACCTTGGGATCTGAACTTGAATTTTGTCTACTTCGACAACAATTATTTCCGAAACTTTTGCTTCAAATTCCACTAACATGGCCCATCTAGGCTCAGTGTTGTAACCATGCTCTGATACCAATTTGTAACATCCCCAGCCCTCAACCCTCTTACCGGGAAACGCTACCATGCGGAACATTCTCATACTTATATATATAACATGCATATTAAACCTAATTAACAGATTTGACTAAACAACTCATAGTAAGCACAGAATTACTGCTAATTCGCATCATCAAGGACATTAACAATAATTCATATGCGCAACAGAATACTTGATAACATATAAGCATCACAGGCATTTGAAATGGTTATTGTGGAGTAGTACCAATGAGAGACCTTTTTATGTTTGGCAAAGAGGGATGGGGGAAATTGAGGAACAAGCATACTCACATTCCAACTAATCAACCATTATGCTAGTGGGAGGCACCATTCTCATTGTGAAGGGAAAGATAAGATTATTTATATTCTAGGTTTTGTTGTGCTTGAGAATAAGCACCACTTAACCTAATTATAAAATAATAAATTGCATAAGGATTCCATCATTCCTAATGGGTTTCATATAGATTTTGACATGTGATGTAAAAAAATTATTTCATTGATGTTTATTTTATCGACATCAACATCTAACGATATACCTGTAATGTAAATATATTATTTCATTTATGTTTTCTTTTAGAAACATCAACATCTAACAATATATGTGAAAAATATATGGTTGAGGCTAGGATCGAGGAAGAGGAACTCATCGATTACTCGTAGGAGGCAAAGGATGAATTTTTAAAATCAATTTTCAGATGTAGGGTTGAACTACTAGAACAATGGAAATTCCAAGAACATTAAACAATAATAATGAAGTGGCTTTTGACTCAGTGAAGTTAACCTATGCTAATTCCTTGGCTCCCCCCTCAAGCCCTAGCCCTAAAGTTGACCCTGGTATTGTGAAGTTCTATGTGTAAGGATAAAAACTTACACAAACTATAGCCAAAAGGAAATATTTTGTCAACAGGTTTTTGAGAAAAGTCAAAGGACGGTTTAATGAAGTTGTAGGTACAAAATTGAGGTGGAAGCGTTCTATTAGTGATGGTACACACATCGATGGATTCTGAGAAAGTAGGGATTGTAGGAGTAATAATGAAGGTGGTGCAGGGTTGACACTGTTGATTAATGAGATAGTCCTCTGCTCCAATCCTCATTTGGCAATAATAGAAAACTTAGGCGATCTTCTAGCTTCAGGGTTAACCTTGTCCATTATAAGTGCTCCAAAACCATTGATAGATGTTAAGTGAAGATGAGAGAGGAATATGAGAGAAATTATATTCATGAAGAAGGGAGAAGGATATGAGACCTAATCATGGGAAAGTTCTCTAGGGGTTTTTAAGAGTCAATAAAATAGGAAGAATGATTGGAGGATATAGTAGCCATTATCATTAAGATGAAGGAAAAGGAAGTGTGTGTGAGTGCACAAAGAAAGAGTGAAGTTGGCCCTGGGAGAGGTATTAACAATGGAGGAAGTGATGTCATCAAGTCAAAAATATTTGAAAATTTGGTTTTATGTAGGCCTATTTTAGAGAAAAATCCATCATTTTATATAAATAAGGTGTGGTAGGACTCCTAGTGTACAAGCCTTATTTTCATGTTTTAAAAAAGGGTTGGCTCACACTTAAATTTAAGTCCAGGGTAGACACTACAAATATTTTAGAAGAAAAATGGTACTAGGGAGCCACCATTTTGGCTTCAAGGTGATGGGATCCTTTCTTTGATCCAATATGGGAACAAAAATCCATCTAGCTAATTTAGGTAAAATTATCAGCCACGCTGCTTGAAATATGGAAGAAAGATATTTTGATGACAAATAGTAATAATATTGGGTCTTTTGTTGATTTGGAGGAGAGTATTTTTTCCAAAGAAAACAAAGTTGTGGCAAATATATTGGTAGAGATAGATATTAATCCAACTTAATCAAATTTAATCCAAAATGACTAGAAAATGAACATTTCAAAATTGTATTATGTTTGATTCTTCTAGTGAAAACTCAACAATGCATCAATTTGCAAAGAATGTAAAAGCAATAAAAAAATTCATAGCTAAGTGGCCAAAACATAACTATTAAAACTCTCAAAAATATTTAATTGAGGTAGAGTCTTACACTGCAAATATTTTTTATCAAAACAAGGAAGGGGTATTTATAGAAGATGAAAAAACATAGTTAAAGAAGTTAGAGGAATCAAAGAAAAAAGTGTTAGAGTGGGAGGAAGCAAAATGAAGGATGAAGAGTAGAGCTCTTTGGCTTGTAGAACGAGATGAAACTACAAAATTATTTCAGAACTATGCTCAGCATGGGAAAAATAACAACATAATATGGGATATGGGCAAAGAGGATGGAATCAAAGTCAAAAGGTTGTCAGAGATTGCAGAGATGGGGGGTTACTCACTTCCATAATATCTACCAAGAACCTCGCACAGCAAACATAGAAGAAATCATTTAATTAACCTTTTTCTTTCCCAATTTACTAGATCAAGAGTAGAATGAATACATAACAATAGAAGTCTTTAAAGGTGAGATTAAAGTTTTAGTGGAATCCTTCCATAAAGCAAAAATCCAAGGTACAAATGGATAAACACTATAGTTTTATATATTATTTTATGATTTAATAAAAGAAGACCTTATAAGGATGGTGGAAGAATCAAAGACATCGGGGAAGGTCATAGGTTCAATAAATTCAACCTTTATAGCCTTAATCCAAAAAAACATAATCCTAAGTCTTTTGAACAATACATGCCTATTTCTTTATGGAATGTAGTCTACAAAATAATTTCCAAACTAATAGTAAACATATCAAAGAAAGTAATCTCATAAATTGTCACAAAAACAATTGCATTTTTGCATGATAGGTGTATTCATGATGCGGTAGGGGTGGCATAGAAAGGATTTTATTCAATAAAAACAAAAAAAATGTCTTCTGTGGTTCTAAAGTTGGACCTTCCTAAGGCATATAAACGAGTGAGATGGTTATATTTCAAATTAATTCTAATTCATATTCAAACGAGTCTTCAAATGGTAAATCAGATAATGGGTTGTTTGCCATCAATTTCATTTGCAATGTTAATAAATGGGTTTGCATCTAGGTTTCTTTACATTTTCAAGGGAGTTGAGACAAGGGTTTCCCATGCCTCCTTTCATCTTCTTTCTGGTAGCTTAATGCCTAAGTAGAGTAGTGAAAGTGTTGAGAAGGGAAGGAGGTATAGAAGGGATAAAAGTGGGTAGAAATATAATTCCATCACATCTATTATTTGTGAATGATGTCATTTTGTTTGGTGTTAGTAATGAGAAGGAAGTAGAGAAGTATAAGGAATTTTTTTACTTATACTACAGAGAAATTCAAATTGAAGTAAATTTTCTTAGACATGATATCATGTTTAGTGGCCTATCAACATAGAAAGAAAGGAGAATACCTCAAATTTTTATTTTTCAAATATCCTATTTTTATGATGGGGTAAAATACTTGGGGTTCATGCTAAAACCAAACAATTGAAGGTTCAAAGACTGGAATTGATTTTATGGAAAGATTGAAAAAAAAAAAAAATCTTCAATTAGTGGCATATGTGGTTATCAAGAAGTGGTAGATTAGCACTGATAAGATTAGTTCTGGAGACTATACTTGTATATTGTCATGCATTACATATTTCTTGAAAGGAGTGCTAGAAAAAAACAAGGAAATGAATTTTTAGTTTGTTATGGACATGAAAGATTGAACAAGAAAGTATATCTCTAGTAAACTAGAGTACATTAAACAAACCAAAGGATGTTGGGGGATGGGACCTAAAGAATATTCATTTTTTGACCAAGCCTTAACAGCAAAAAGTTTATGCAAGCTATTGAAACATGATGGGTTGTGGAAGCAATTTATGCCATAAAAATATATAGAGCCATTGTCTCTTGAAGATTGGATTAAACTCCCAACAAAATCAATAGTAGGAGCCTCTAATTTTTTAAAGGCCCTAGTTAGAACATTCCTAGTGGTAGGCAAATGGTTGGCATGGAGAGTTGGTGATGTAGCTAGAGTTAGATTGGGGGGTCTCCTAAGTTGGATGTGTTGGTCAATATCGATTATTTAATCATATTATTGGTACCATTAATTCATATTGCATTCATTATCTAGCAGATGCAATAGACCTAGCCTTATCATCTCGTTGGAAACAAGGATGGACAAGGGCAACTGGTCTAGAGTTACATAGAAACTAGGCACAAATTTGGAATCAATTGGTATAGAAACTTTAGTGGAGTGCCATAAGATTGAGGGATGAGTAAGATGAAATAATCAAGTCCAAAAATAGGCTTAGGGAAGGTATACAACAAAGTTAGGATATAAGGCAATGTTTGTGGAAGAACAACAAGAGAATCGGGTGTGGTGGTGGAAGTCCATGTAGAAGATTAAGGTACCATTAAAAGAAAGAATTGTTTATGGTTAGCTTTATCAAACAAATTAATGACATGGGAAATATGTAAGAAGAGAACACAACAAGGGCCATGGACATGCATTCTTTGTGAATCAAAATATGAGAATATAAATCATTTATTGGTATTATGTTAGGGTACTAAAGAGGTTTGGAAAAAATCTTTATATTTGTCTTGGGGTCTAAGCAATTAGTAGGAGGGATCCTTATCAAATTGCTTGGAGAAACAACTTAATTTGGATAAATCGGTTAAAGAACATAGGGGTCTACTATGTGTGGTCACTTGGGAACTTAGGCTTGCTAGAAATGAAATGATTTTACATGGAAAGGACATCCCTTCAATATGGATTATTCACCAACTCAAATTTGGATATGGAGCGGTGTGGAAACCTAGTAAAGTAAAATTGCCAAGGTCAATAATAAGTCCATGTATGGACATATCCTATGCATGCAGTTATTTTGATGGGTCTTGTCAAGGTGAGGAAAGGAAATGTAGAGTAGGGGGAGTTCTATATCTAAAATAATATCATAAGATATGTTTTAAAACTATTGTAGGGGGAGGGTCAAACAATTGGGTTGAGCTAGCTTCTTTATGGATGTTGATGAGAATAGCTTCAAAAAAAGGATTTGATTAAATTCAAATCCTAGGTGACTCAAATCTAGTAGTTGACTAGATGAATGGTCAATCAAATATCCAAAATGTATCCCTCTCACCAATTCTAGAAAAAATCAAGGCTCTAAAAGATTTTTTTCAACATCAATAAAGAGATATCAATGAAAGCATTGATGGGTTGTGTAAGCAAGCTCTCTCTTTTCATACAGGTGTATGCTACATACGAGGAAGAGCCTACAACTCAACATCCAATCATCTTCAAATCCTTGTATGAATAATCTTTACAAATGAGTCCAACTACAAAAAAACACAAATTTAAATCCCTTGGGGAAAGTTTCAAAAATTAATTTTTTTGTAATACTTCAAACGTAACTTTCAAGAAACTCCAAATTGTAATAGACTATTGTTGGTTTTATTTTTGGGTGATAGAGTTTTGATGTTCATATGATGGAATCCCAAATGAAGAGTGAAAGGAAGCAGGAAAAAACTAAGAATAAGAACAATGTAACAAATTATGGATCCAATAATGAAGCTCTTACTCCTACAATATTTCATCTAATGAATGGCATGATTGATTCAAAATAGAACCAAATTTATGAATAGTTGGAAAATAATAATAAAATAAATATTTTAACTATTCAATTTGAATGTTCATTATGTTTTTTCTACAAGAAAAAAGATGTATTTTTATTTAAGATAAACAAAAATACAATACTCATGTGATCTAGGCACGGTCCAAAAAATATCACCCATAGATAGATCTCTTCAAAATATTTCAGTATAGATCTAGAAAGATCCACAACCTTCATAATATCAAGTACATTATCTATCAAATAATTGAAAACAAGTAGTAGACCTACCAGTCCCATGTACTCACAAAAAACAAGTTCAAAAGGAATTCATAAGTCATTGAAAGAAAATTGTTGTAAAACCATTGTATCACCATCTTGTACTTCTTCCAAGGAACCATAAAGCTGAGGAAGATGAACTCCTTCCTTTGAGAGTCGATCTGCAATTTTTTTTTCCTCTTCGTAAATATGAGAATAACTTACCCAAAGAAATTAATTAGATATTGTATTCAATTGTTGTGCTAGTAGAAGGAGAGAAATATTTTGTACTTGGAGGCTTCCTTTCATCCAATTAATGACCATAGATGAATCACCCATGACCTTAATCTTATCAATCTCTCTGTCCAAAGAAGATTTTAGCAAGTAGTATAAGGCCTTGAATTCCCCTTGGTTATTTGTTCCTCTTCCTATATTACCTTTGACCTGAAATCTATGTGTCTCTAAAAGATATAGATTGAAGACAATCCCACTAATAGAATCTAGGCCCTTACTAGCTCCATCAAAAAATCTTCAAGATAAAGACTTGTCCACCTATATCTTTGATATAATTCTTTGCAGTTTAACCTTTGGAATAGCCTTATAATATGCAAATAAAACATTAACCTAGGAAACTATCTAAAAAGTAGGTATCATCTTCTCTTCAAACAAAATAAAGTTTCTCGCTATCCATATTCCCCACAAAACCCAAAATGGGATTTCCCTGAAGAACTTTAGATCTCATAGAGTAAACCAAACATTAAGACATGTATATAGGGATTCACAATTCCAAAGGTTGTGGATACCCAAAAGCTCCCCAACCTCAACCCATAAATTATCAAAAAAATTATAATGCAAGAACAAATGTGAAGTGTTTTCCTCACTACACCTACAAAATAAACAAATACTTGGACCCACTCTATTTCTTTTATGGAGGGCTTCCCATGTTAAAACTTCATTGTTCAATATGAGCCACATAAACAACTTACACTTAGGAGGGGCCTTAACTTTTCAAAGCTTCTGTCACCACCATTTGTCGTCACCTAGTACTAGTCCAAAAAGAGTCGAGTATCCAATATTGGGGGTATAGTTACCCCCTGCTCCATTCAAATCCCAAATTAATTCATCCAAGGAGTTGTTCACTCTTATAGGTGCCTTTTTTATTTCTACTAAAAGTGATCCCACCTTTGGGCCAAATTTCCTTCTAGACCAAGATCGACTGCCTTTCTCCAACCTTGATACCACAAGGATGTATCAAGTGGGATGTCAATCAAATTAAGGTTACATCTACCAATTACCTATAGGTGTTGTATGATTTCATCAAGGAGAAATATGTCTCTACCACACCCCATTATTGCATCTTTTCACACTCTTACATGTGACCCATCTCCCACTCTCGATGTCATATAAGAGCCAATGATTGGGAAGGCTAGTGCCATTGCCTTCCACTGGTTGGATATATTCACTATACTCTTCTTTTCCTTTCTAATCTAGTCTAAGAGAGTTCTCGGGGCAATGCATTTCTATATAAGAATCATTTTCCTTAGGCTCTCTTGTGTGATGACATTCCATAATGATTTTGCTTCATATTGAGAACCAAGAGAACCCTTTGAGTATCTAAGACATAAGTTGGGGGTGATCTCGTCCTCCCTTCTTCAATAAAGAACACAGTTCACTACTTTGAAAGGTGTCTCATTTGTTGATGTATCAGGGAGAAGTTTTTCTATTGTGGAGATGTGCACAAGTTGATGTTTTCAATGGCTCTCAATGATATTTTGTTTAAGGATGGTTATATGCACATAAAGAGACCCAGAGGAGAGAATAGCCAAAGTATCTCTTTGTCATTGTTGTCAAAGGGGGAGAATAACAAAACCTTGCAGTTGTGCGAGTTGCGCACATTGAAAGGGGGAGCAGCTTAGCTTGCAGTTGTGTGAGAATAACAAAACCTTGCAGTTGTGCACATTGAAAAGGGAGGAGATTAGCTTGTAGTTGTACACATTGAAAGGGGGAGTAGCTTAGCTTAAGTTTGGCACATTGTACACATTGAAAGGGAGCAGCTTAGCATAAAGGTGATTGCTTTGGCAGTCACCTTTTAGAACAGAGAAGAAGGATCTTTTGGTTACCATCAATGAAAAAGGGGGACTTTATTGAACATTTTTTGTCATTGATGTCAAAGTGGTCATTGATATAGTCAGTTCTAGTACTATGATAGATAGTATGGCACAAATCATGGTGCACAGATAGAGGAAGTCATGAAAGAATGAAAACGGAAGTGTGAAAAAAGGATCGAAGTATGAAAGCATCATTGGCAAGAAATAAAATTTGCAGGGTTCTTTGAGCTAGTGTGACGAATGGTGTAGTGGAGTGTGAAATTTGCACATATGAAAATATGCAGGGCACATTATTCCAGTGCGATGAATGGTGCAGTGGAGAGTGAAGAGACGAAGTCGGTGTGACAAGCAACTGAGTAGACTACGATAGAATGAGTGGAAGTTCAACAATAAAGTGAGTGAGTCACTAAGGTGTACTCACAATCCGATGGGGAAAATGGGTGAGTGTACTACAGCGCAAGTGTGAAAGGTTGAAAACTTGTGACCTAAGTCTTGCGCTTCTACTCTATCTACACATTAGGTGATTTGTAAACCCGATTGTAAATTGTTGCGTCAATTTTGAGAAGATGCTCCGATAAGACTAGATTTTGTTGTTGGAGATGAGCTGGAGCTTGTTCGTTGGAAGATTTTGGTCCGTTTGATTTAGTCAAAGAATTCCCAACCATAACTAAATAGAAAATATTCTTAATTTAGTCAGAAGTATATCCACATATAACTAACTAGACTTTGATCTAGTCAAGATTTGTCCACAATATAACTGTCATGTGTCCACATACTTTATTTAGACATAAGTGTAACTAACATGACTTTGATCTAGTCAAGACTTGTCCACAATATAATTGTTATGCATCCACATACATGAAGATAAACTAAGGAAAAAATATTATAAATAAAGATGCACTATGTTTGAGTTGTCAGGAGAAGAAAATAGAGTAAAAAAGATATTTTGATTGTTCAAAAGAACTGAACTGGAGACATATCAAAGGATGTTTTTTATTTGAGGAGAAAGGTTCGGTTTTGTAAGAAACAATTTTTTTAAAACTAAATATAAGGTGGTAGGGTGGTGATAGGGTGAGTTGAAGCTCACTGAGGATTGGTGTCCTCATTATATGTGACAGGTGGGTGCATGTCAAGTTGTATAATAGGTTGTTGTCTGACAGGATTTTTGTCCTCATTATCTGCGACAAGTTGGTTCTTGAGAGGATTGATGTCCTCATTATTTGCAACAAGTGGGTGCCTGTTGCACTAAAAAATTATAAATTGTAAGTTGGTGTTTGCAGAAGAACAAAAGAAAGATGTTCTGTGGTTTTCTCCCGCATTGGATTTCCATGTAAAAATTATGGTGTATTGTGTTTTCTGTGTTGTTTTGATTTATGCATGCATTGGTGATTAAGTGAGCACTTCTGAATAATTCTAAATAGTTGAAAGGAAAGAAAATTGAGAAAAATGATACAATATTGATTCAACACCCCCCCTCCCCTCCTTCTCAATATTGTTGTGAGTCTCATTAGTTATGTTATTCAACCCCCATCAAGAAGCAATCATTTTCCACTTAACCATATGATTCCCTTTGTAATCAATGCTCCCTTATGTGCAATCACCTAGTTAATAATTTAAAAGTTCAAGAAGCTCATCATTTCCATGTTGATAATATTAAAATTTTAATTGAGATAATGCTTATGTGATTTTGCTTGTGATACTTATCATGGTCAATCATGATGATGTTCCTAACAAGGCACATCTTAATAGAAGATAAAGGATCGAGTGTACCTTTTATATACTAAGATGTTAATGTTTCCCAAGGAAAACCTCATGGGAAAAAACAAGGGATACTTCCCCACATTCATGGATAGAATCCCTATTAAACTTGTCAATGTGGACTAGCTTGCATCACCCAAGGGGATTCAAACCAGACACCTACTAGCTTTGAACAACCAAATGCCCAACAATATTGGCCACAACTAGTTAAACTAACTACTTGAACTATATATTTAGAGGTGATATTTTATCACTTAATAAAAATAAGGATATAACTTGTTGAATCATTTCTATCTCATAAACAATTTAGGAGATGTGTTCCTAATATTTATGTTAAATTCACTAATTATGAAGCAAAATTGCTAACTTGTAAATGCAACTTGAGTAATGACAATACAAAAGAAAATATGACTTTTTAGAAGGTTTAATAATATCATTAACAATATGAAGAACGATTTGGTAATAGAAGTTAAATTTAACTAAGTTGTAAACAAAATGATGTTTGAAAATGGGCATGACTACTAATAAAGGAAATGAGATAAAATACAAGGATAATGCATTCAAATATTTAGACTTTATTTTTTCAAATTGAACATAAAAGATAAATTCAAAACTTGATAAATGTTATTTTTACACAATACGAAAGTTGATGAAGAAAAAAGTGAGAATGATCCATAATGTATTTATATATATAACCTTATATTCATGGAAGAATATGGGTTGGGAGGTGTGAGAGAGGGGTCACCATGAGCCCTCTAGGAACAATTGAAACACATTTCATTTAGGGACTTGGTATTTCATCTAACAACCAAGCAGAAGCCTATGCTTTACTACAAGGACTGAGGATTGCCATTGAGTCCCATATTCAATCATTAATATTGGTGGGATTGGGTATCGAGTATCAAGTGATTGGTATTGAGTATCACTCCAATTGATGGTTTATTAACATTAATGCTAGTTAAAGCAAAGCAAGAAACAACCAAATTCACTTGCATCAAGTTTTGTCATGTGTTGGGAGAGAACAATTATTTAGTGGATGGTTTCATTAATAAAGATACATCCCTAAAAGTGAGGGCCATCAATATCAATAGTAATTTTTACAACCAACCCATTCCATGAATATATTGATATGGGGGTGGAGACATGTAGCAGTCATTTAAGGTTTCCCATGGCACACAATAAGGTTTCACTCAAATTAACATAAGGAGAGTTAGTTTGCATGAGGGTGAAAATTGGAGATGTGCATGCCAATAAAATAATATTTTTGTTTTGAATGCATGCTTGAATTGGGATTCATGTAGGGGAGAGGAAGTTGGTTCAGGATTCCATTTTGTTGGGGGGGAGTGCAGTTGTTTTCACCTTGCTTCTGGAGGTCAATTCTTTGTTTTGAATGGATGCATGAAGAAGGAATTGTGAGCACTACATGGGACTTGGAATTGTGAGGAAAGGTATTGATTGTTAGCTAGTATAGCCTTGATGATTGAGAGCTTGAGGGGTTGGTTGGGAGAAGAATTGTGTCCCCCATTCTAATGCCAATATTATTTTGTTGTACGCTAGTTTCTACTTGATGCGAGTTGGTTAGTTTCTACTTGGCATTTTGATAATGGAGGTAGCAAAATTTGCAAGTTGACCCCTTGTGGGTCGGTTTTGCAGCAAGGAAACTAGAGACACATCCATGTGAAGGTGGTTGGAGCTAAATTGGAAGCCACATTTAGGATATGTCCCAGAGGCCCATCCTTTTGTCAAAAGGTGGGCATGTTTTATATTCAATTCTGAAGATGATTGTGGAAACATTTTTTGGTGGAATTGGAGTTGGGGACATTCGCAACTGGTACTGAAAATGTGGTCGGTCAACTTCGATCATGAGAGAGAACTGATAGCATTCAGAAAGGTATGGGCCACTCTACCAAGACTCCCCATTGCGTTCTGGAATAAAGAAGTGCTAGAATCCATTGGCAACAAGCTAGGGGTCTTCATCGGGTTAGAACCAAATTGGGATACCAAGCATGACCAAGGGTGGGTCAGGATCCACATTGAAGTGGATGTTCAATATGGATTTATCAGTATCCTGGAGTTGGTGTATGGGGAATGAACTTGGCTTCAAAATATAGATTACTGGAAAATCCCCTTTAGGTGTTATGGGTATCACAAGATAGGGCATGTACAGGATCAATGCAAGAAGTTAGTTCCTTTGTTCAAAAGTAGCCACAAGGTTTGGGTTAAATCTAGAGGTGAGGAGCATTTGAAGGGGGAGGGGGAGTTTTTGGAGGAAGCGGAAGTAATGCCAATCAATCCAAGTCTAGAGACAAGCAACAAAATGTAGGTGGTCCAAGTGGACCTCCCTCCTTTCGAGGCCCCTTCAGGTATGACTCAATCTCCTCTTGCACTCATCTTTTCCCCTAGTGATCTTGTTGACTATTTTCATCCTTTCTCTCCCCTTGAATTTTCTTCTCCCCTGAAAGCCAAAATCCCCCCCATCTCTAGTCTTTCCCTCCTCATGAGCCTCTCGGCTTGGACCCAAAGAATGATGAAAAGGGACTAGAGGTAGTCAAGGTAAGGGTTGAAGCTAAGACGCTCAATAAGCAGGAGGGTTCCCCCAAGAGAAAGGATTATGACCTTCATTTTAGGGAGAGAATGAAAGCTCCTTCTTTGTCAAAAGGAGGTTCGAACTTAGATAAGTCGCAACCCAATTTGGTAGAATGTAAGTCCAACCTATCTAAAGCATAAGAGAAAGTTGTTATGGAAATTTGGAAAGGGAAACAAGTTTCCATTGCAAATTCCCTTAGAGCAAGGGGTGCCCTTAAATCCCCTACTCGATGATTATCTTCTCATTCAATGCAAGAGGGGTGGGGGGGGGCACGTAAATTGCTATACCTCAAAAGGCTCTTTCAGAGCCTCAATTCGGATACAATTTTGATCCAACAGACAATGTGTTCAGGCATCAAAGCTAGAGGAGTGTTAAAACCCTAGTTAAAAAATTGGGAATTTTGTTTCTTAGATGTGCATGGTATGTCAGGTGGATTGATCATGGGGTGGATTCCATCCTGCAAAGCAATTTCTACCTCTTATTTTCGTTCAGCCATTTCGTTCAACTTTCTAGTCAAATATTTTGGTTTCTCCTTCTTTGTTTTATATATCTACAGACCCTATGCTGACAAGGTCCCTTATTGGGAGAAATTGACTAATGTAGGTACCTTCGATGATCCTCTCTTTCTAGTGGCGGTGACCTAAATTTTACCCTCTCTTATAGAGAAGTGTTGGGTGATTGCCCAAAGGTGGGCGCACAAAGGGATTTTTTCATATCCTTTTTGGCTAATCACAAACTGGTGGATGTGGAGCTTGTTAAGTTGGTACCCACGTAGCACAACCTAAGGACAGAAAAGAAAGTTGTTTCTAAGAGGTTGGACAAAATTTTATTCAATGAAGCCTTCCTTTCCTCGGGGATTCTAATAAACTTCTCAGTGGGAGAAGGTCGAATTTCTGACAACCGTCCAATTGTACTCAAGGTTAAACTAGGGACAACCCTGACACCAAAGCCTCTCAAATTTAATTCGGTCTGGATGGAGGAAGAGAACTTCATGGTCATTATCAGAAGCTTCTGGAAGAGATTTAACCCTTCTGTTCTCAGTACCATGATGTAGTAGTTTCTGGATAACCTATCAAGACTAAAAAAGTCATTAAATATTGCTTACCAATTTTCAAACATCGAAGTCATAGATTATTAGTACAAACGAAAGAGAAAATATCCTCATTCTATCGAGTTATCGACGATGGATCCCTTAGTAGTTCATAGTTATTGGAGCTAAAGGAGTTGGAGGCTATTAGAAACTCTCTTATGGCAAAGGAAGAACAAAGTTTGAGGCTCAGGAGTAGGGATTTATGGTTAAAGGAAGGGGACATGATCCAGATTTATGAGCAGAACGAAATGAAACATAGATCTATAACATTAACACAGATATATAGAGAATAATGATAGAGATACAGTGGAACTTAACTTCTATTAAATAAGAAATCTACCGAAACTATAAAATGCAGAATGAAAACAGTCTTGCTCGAATGGTGGTAGCTAATCTCTAAGAAGAGATGTGGCGGCTACGCACATTCGTTCTGAGCACATTACATTGAGGCCTCCAAGAATTTTTGGCATCAAGAAGTAAACAGAAATCCCTAGACATCCAAAAACCTAACCCTAAGAGATGAAGCGCCAAACGTCATCTGGGCCCCAATGGGGTAAGTTGGTACATCGACTTCTCAGGGTCGTAACTTTTGCATACGATCTTTGTTTTAGGTGCATGATATCCCGTTGGAAAGGTTTATCCAAGGAATACATAATATGTCATCACACTCTGACTTTGTCTACAGTGTGACTATAGTGGGCCCAAAATACGTTGTTTAGGGCCTCAAAATAGCCCCAAAATTTTAGGACCCGAAAAGCTAAAAAAAAACTGCCAAGATAAAAGTTGTAACTGCCAAGATGAAAGTTGAATGTGAGCCAATTGGAAGAGGTGGGTGGCCACCAATATCCACCTGGATCAATCATCCCTCCTTAGGAAGCAATGGTCTCCATTGCGTTGAGATCCCCCATTAGATGAGGAAACTTCTACTGAATTTGGCCTGGGGTGAGCTACTTGCCTTGGTGTAGGAGCTACTCTGCTTTAACAACCCAATAAAGTTGAATCTTTTGTTGACAAGTTCACTTGACGTGTGTATCCACGATATGATAAGTGGATGTTTGTTCCACGTAGTCACAGTTGAGCTCTTTCGGTGTCAATTTTTTTGTTATCTCGGAGGTGTCCAATAAGGGTGGAAAGTATGGCCGAAGAAGGTCCACAATAAACACTGGGTGCAAGCCAAGGAAGGGGAGAATGTTGATATCAAAAGCATTGTCACCCACAACCTCGGTGATGGTGTAAGGTCCATAGCAAACTGGACAAAGCTTTTGATGGGGTCATGTAAGGAGTTATTTATGCAATTGCAACCAAACTTTATCTCTGACCTGAAACTTGTGTGGCACCTAGTGTTGATCATGGCGTTGCTTGTACTTGGCATTGGACTTCTGCAAAATATCATGAACCTGTTGGCAGATGTGTTGGATTCATTTAATTATTTGGGTGGATTTGTTGGCTTTGGTTTGTGCATGGGATGATTATGCATGTGTGGATGCAAGAGGCAATGCAACATCCATGGGACCCAATGGTTGAAATCCCAACCCCACCTAAAAGGGATTGTGGTAGGTTGAGCTATGTATGTGTCTATTGTAACTATGTTGAACATAAGGAAGACTCTCATCCCTTATGCGCAGATGCTTGGAATTATACATGCGCAAGATATGTATGATCATTATGTTGATGAATTCAGTTTGGCCATCTGTTTGGGGGTGGAAGGTCATGGATTTGGTGAGCTTCGTGTCCAGTCGTGACCAAAGACTTGACCAAAATGTGTTGAGGAACCGATTGTCCCATTCAGATATGATGGTTTGTGGTATCCCAGAATGTACCCACACTCGTTCGAAGAAGATATTGGTAGTGGCCTCTTCTGTGATGCTCTTCTTCCAGGTGACCATAATCACCATCTTGGAAAATCGATCAACCACCACGAAAACACAGTCATTTCTCTAATTGGTGGAAGGAAGGCCCAACATGTAGTCACTCGATATAGATTCCCAGGGCTTGTTGAGAGTAGGCAGCGGGGTGTACATGCCTTGTTTCTTAATGGTCGGTTTGGCAATGGCACAGGTCGTGCAGGACCTGATATACTTATTGACATATTGTTGGAGTTTCGTCCAATAGAAATGTTGTTGCAGCACTGCCACTGCCTTTTCTACGTTGAAGTGTCCTTCCACCCTACTGTATTGAGCTTCCCAAATTAACTTCACTCGCTCGCTTGATGGAATGCATAGATGGCCCAGATGGCACAACAACTCGTCTTGTATATGAAAATCAGTGACCGTTGTGTTTATTTCCAACATCTGCTAGGTAGTGGTGAATTCAGGATCTCTCTCATAGAGTTGGGGCCATCCAGAGGTCTCATGTATGCAGGAGTGTAGCACCATGGTTAGTGCGGCGACTGGAGGTCGTTTGAGACAATCAGCGACACAGTTGGTGCTCCCTGTCTTATACTTGATGTTGAGATGGAACTGTTGCAATTATGTGGACCACTTCTAATGGCGATCATTCTACAATTTTCCTTATCTCTGCATGAACTACAGAGGATTATGATCAATGTGAATGAATGTAATGCCTCCACTGGAGGAAATCTTGTACAATGGAGTATATTTCTTTATCGTAACAGAGGTACTTATGGACAGTATCTGATAGTGTCTCACTTTCATAGGCCACAAAATGTCCATGTTGAGTGAGAACTACGCCAACAACATAGTCTGAAGCATCTATCTCAATTTAAAAAGGTTGATGCAGGTAAGGTAATGAGAGCGACGGGTCTGAGCATAAGCATTGCTTCAAATCATCGAACACTTTCAGTTGCGACTAGACCCACACAAATTTTTCCTTTCCACCACCCCTGGTCACTTGGCTAAGGGCCCATCCAATGTGGGAGAATCCCAACATGAACCTGTAATAGAAATTGGCAAGGCCTAAGAAGATCTGAAGCTCAATGAGTGTGGTCAGGGCTGGCTAGTCACGAATGGCCTGGATCTTGGCTGGATCGACATGCACCCCATGCTCGTCAACAATGTAGCCTAGGTATTGGACCCTATTCATGCCGAAGGAAAAATTTTCCAAATTTTCATATAGATTATGTTGTCACAGAGTGTGCAGACCTACTGAATGTGTTGCAAGTGTTCCGCCCAATTCTTTTTGAAGATGAGGACTTCATCCAAATACACCACCCCGAAAAAATTGGTGAAAGGCCGCAAGATATCATCCATCATCCTCATGAAAGTTGTTGGGGCATTTGTCAATCCAAAGGGCAATACCATCCATTCAAAAAGACCTTCTTTGGACTTGAAGGCAGTGTTCCATACATCAATCTTCTCTATTGGAACCTAGTGGTAGCCAGACTTCAGATCAATCTTACTGAAGTATTTGGGCCCCTTGAGTTGGTCAGGGAGATTGTCAATTCGAGGAATTGGGTACTAGTTCCTAACTATGATCTTATTTAGGGCCCAATAACCAATGCAGAGTCACCATGACCCATCTTTCTTCTGCACAAGCACGATTGGGCTTCCACAAGGTGATGAGCTTGGGTGAATGTGCCCATTTTTCAGTAGCTCTTGGATTTGGAGCTTGATGATCTGGATTATTTTCGGCACAAAATGTGACCAGAGATATAATAAAGAAATGAAAAGAGATATCGTGGATATCCAATAATATAACATAAATGTATCAGAGATGCAACCATATACACAGAGATACAGTAATACATGATTTGTATTAATGAAAGAAATGTACAGAGATTGTAACAATACAAAGTGAAAGACTCGCTAGAATGGTGGTAGCTTATATCTGAGAAGAGATGTGACGACTCCTTGCATTCGTGAGAAGATGATTGTTACAATGAGGCTCCAAAGGCCTTTTTAACATAAGTAAAATCCAAAACCCTAACCCTGGAAGATGAAAATCCAAAAGGTTTGTGGGCCCCGATGAGGGTAGTTGATATGTCAACTTCTCGAGGGCGTAACTTTTGCATACAATCCTTGTTTGGGGTGCTTGATACATCGTTGGAAAGGTCTAGCCGAGAAGAACAATTTTCGACTAGTCCAGTCTAATAGTTTTGGCAGTGCCTTGGACCCCAAATCCCCAAAAAACGTCGTTTAGGGCCTCAAAACGGCCCCAGAAGTTTGGAACCCGAAACACTGCCGAAAAACTGCCAAGGTGGAAAAAATAATTTCAAGCTAGTGGAATAGGTGGGTGGCCACTGATATCCACCTGGATCAATCCTCCCTCCTTAAGAAGCAATGGTCTTCGTTGCGTTGAGTTCCTAGGGGAGAGGGGAAAGTGATTGTTGAATTTGAATCTTGGTGAGTTGCTTCCCTTGTTGGAGACGTGTCGCTGCTTGGTTTGTGGAAGGCTGTCACGAACCTATTTTTGGCGGGGTTGAATCTGTTCAACCAATTGGGCTACCTGAGATGACTATGTGAAGAAGGAATTTTTGTGCTTTGCTACAATCTTGTTGACCTGCTTCTATTGGATAGAAGGTGCTTGGGCCGAGGCTATAGTGGTTGCAGTATCCTTTTGTTCACCTTTTGAACAGATTGTGAAGAAGCTGAATTTTGTAGTATGAGATACTACTTTGCGGCACTGTTTAGGTGGAACAATAGTCGAAACTACCTCTGGTATTTTGTAGAGATGACCCCCCAAAGAAACAATGACACTGCGAGGTCGAGACTCATAAATAGCATGGTGCTTCCACATATATGGTTGACCCAAGAGAGCATCACAGACATCCAGTGGGGTAACATCACATAATACCTCATCCTTGAAGGGTTGGATGTCGTATGACAATCGACACTACTGGTTGACATGGAGATCTCGTCCTTGGCGAAGCCACCCAATGTTGTATGGCTGCGGGTGTGGTGTTGTCGACAATCCCAACTGTTTGATGACCTCTGCAGAGATGAGGTTCTTATGGCTTCCACTATCAACAATAAAATGCAACGAGGTCCCCTTCACCCACATCTGTGAATGAAAAAGGTGTTCCCCCTCTTCAGGATCCGTTGGATCTTCTAGTTGAATTGTCGCGGTCCCGACAATAGTAGTGGGGTCTATGTCTATGATCTATCTTTTACCAGTATTTTCAGAATCATATTTTGAATCAGGGTTCGGTTCCTTGTCTTTGATCTCGACCACCAATGACTGTTTTGAGCGACATTCATCAGTGTTGAGCCAGGGGCTTTTGTGGAAATCGCACCATTTTCCGGTGTCCTTCTTTGCCTTCCCGTGACCCTTCTTTTCTTGTGGCTTAGACTGGTTTTCTAGAAGTTAATTGTTAGGTTCGTCTTTCTCATAATTTGGTTGTTGCGAATTTGCATATCTGAACTTCCGTTTGTTTTGGTGCCTAAATTTCTGCTCGATTTTAATAGCATATTGATACGCAACACCGAGTGATGAGATATCCTGAAAATCCATTTCAATTTGGATGTATCTGTGTAGAGCCCCGCGGTATTTCAAAACTAAATGTTGCTCGGAGTCTTTGATACCCAGCACTCCGGCACTGCTTGGCCCCTCTCTTGTCACAGTGTTGTCCATCTCATGTACTAGTCCTCATAGTTTCCAACAGGGTAATACTGTTCATTTATCGCATTCACAAAAAAATCCCAAGTGGGCTCGGCCCCATGTATTCTAGACTCCTTTGTGGAACTTTGCTCCCAGTAAGTTTCCCACCAATGTTTGACATGGGGGAGATCTTTAAGGAGTGAGAAGGTGATCTTTTCCCTGTCGAAAAAATTATGAACAAAGAAATAACCTTTTAATAGATTTAACCATTTGTCTAGGGCATCTGCATCTACCTGACCTTCAAATACAAGAATATCAAAATTAACCTATACATTGAAACGAGAGGTGCTTCCAAAGTGCTTGTTTGATGAAGATGCGCCTGTTGCTATTGGCAGGCGTTGAAGGATGTGGGAAAAATTCTCCATCATTTTGTCCCTCTGTCGCGTGAGAGCTTGCTCAAGCAACATATTGACAGGATCGTCTGCTTCGTTGTTTTTATTTTCTTCTGCCATGGAGGGTTTCTTGGGTTTGTGAGAGAGATCTTCAAGAGACACAAGCTCGAGACCCAACTTGCTATACTCAGACCTCGTCGGGGACATGCACTAAAAAAAAACAATCAAGAGCAGCCTGCTCTGATACCACTTATTCGAATTATTTTCGCCACGAAATGAGAGTGGAGATATAATAAAGAAATGCATAGAGATATCGTGGATATCCAATAATATAATAGAAATTTATCAGAGATGCAACCATAAACACAGAGATACAGTAATACAGGATTTCTATTAATGAAAGAAATGTACAGAGACTGTAACAATACAGAATGAAAGACTCGCTAGAATGGTGGCAGCTTATCTCTGAGAAGAGATGTGATGGCTACTCGCATTTGCAAGAAGATGATTGTTACAATGATGCTCCAAAGGCCATTTTAACATAAGTAAAATCCAAAACCCTAACCCTGGAAGATGAAATCCAAAAGGTTTGCAGGCCCCGATGGGGGTAGTTGATACGTCAACTTCCCGAGGGCATAACTTTTGCATACAATATCAGTTTGGGGCGCTCGATACACCGTTGGAAAGGTCTAACCGAGAAGAATTATTTTTGACTGGTCCAAGCCAATCAATTTAATAACCCCCTGAACCCCAAATCCCCAAAAAACGTCATTTAGGGCCTCAAAACGACCCCAAAAGTTTGGAACCTGAAACACTACCGAAAAATTGCCAAGGTGGAAAACTTTTTTTCGAGCCAGTGGAATAGGTGGGTGGCCACCGATATCCACCTAGATCACTTGATTTCCTCATTTTCTAACAAAGAGAGGTGATATAATGACCCATTGCGTAGCGATACGTCAGGGGTCAGATCGATTGAGTGCTTGACCTAATAGTGCAAAGGTACCCCAATGGGTGAGGAGAAGATGTCTTTGTATTCTTCCATGACCTTATCCACTTGCTTCTACTTCCTAAAGAGACCTCTCGTTGAAGCCATGGATATGGTTGCAACCTTATGCTTACTTTGAGCGTGAATAATGAATAAGACAAACTTCTCACTCTGAGAGATGACCTTCCTATATTGCTTGGCAGAGATCAAGGAAATGTCGGTAGTTGGGACTACCTCGGGTATCTTGTATAATTTTCTATCCAAAGTAATAATAACACTATGAGGCCTAGACACATATATAACGTGATGTTTTCATAAATAAGGTTGTCCCAAAAGAGCATCAGAAACTTCAAGGGGGGCGACATCACACAATACCTCATCTTTCAACGACTTGATGTCGTAGGCCAGGCAACACTGTTGGATGACGCAGAGATCACTCCCTTAGTAGAGCCATTCGAAGGTGCATGACTCTGGGTGTGGTGTTTTGGGCATAGCCAACCGCTTAATGACCTATGCTAAGATGAGGTTCTTCTGACTATAGTTATCAACGATGAAGTGCAGTGGAGTACCCTTCACCCACATTTGTGAATGAAAGAGGCACTCACCTTCCTCTGGTTCATCAAGTTCGTAGAGCTGGACCTTGGTGGTGGTAGAAACAGTGGCACTCTGTTCTGCATCAATGATTCATCTCCCTTTTTTTGGTTCTGACTCAAATTCAAAGCCTGCATTTGATTAAGAGGCTTTCACCTTAGCCACCAATGACTTCTTTGGGCGGCGTTCAATGGTGTTAAGCTAGGGGTCCTTATGGAACTCACACCATTTCTCGGTGTCTTTCTTTGTCTTCCCATTGTCCTTCTTATATTGCGGTTTGGACTGGTTGTCCTGAGGTTGTCCATCCTTTCTCTGCCCTTTGTTTTGCAGGTTGGGGCCACCTTTTCCCTGCTTTTACTGCGAGGGGTTTCCAGACCCAAACTGTCACGTCTTATGTTTAAGCTTCTGCTCAATTTTGACATCATATCGATAGGTTGCACCCAAGGACAAAATTTCTAGAAACTCCATTTATGTTTAGATGTTTCTATGCATATCGTTGCGATACTTGAGAACCAAATGTCACTCAGAGTCTTTGATACCCATTTTGGTGTGCAAGGTATGGAAAACATTAGTGAACTCTAGCATTGCTTGGTCCCTTTTATGTCGAAGTGTGGTCCATCTTGTATATAAGTCGTCATAACTTCCAAAAGGGTAGTATTGATCCTTAATAACATCCCTGAAGGAACCCCAAGTGGGTGCAACTACAAATAATGTAGATCCCTTTGTTTCATTTTGCTAACAGAAAGTCTCCCACCAATCTTTGACATGGGGGACGACCTTGAGGAGCGCAAATGTAATCTTTTTTCTATCGGTAAAGTTGTGGATAGAAAAATACCCTTCTAGTAAGTTTAACCATTTGTCTACACCATGCGCATCTATTTGACCTTTAAATATAGGAATATCAAAATTGATATGTATCTTGAAGGGGGCGGCACCTTTGCTTCAGGCAAATGCGTCACCTGTTGGTAGTCGTCGAAGGATTTGCCAAAGTTATCCATCATCTCATTCCTTTGTCGTGAGAGGGCTTCCTCATGCAATAGTTTAAATGGATATCATGCCCCATCGTCTCTCTTTTCTTCCCCCATGGGTGGTCGTCGGGTTTGACGAGACCGATCTTGCAAAGGTTCAACTGGTTCGAGTTCCAACTACTTATACCCTAACTTCGTTGGGGACATGAATAGAGAAACAAATGAAGAGCAGACCGCTCTGATACCACTGATCCGGATTTATGAGCGGAATGAAATGAAACAAAAATATATAACATTACACACATATACAGAGAATAATAACATAGATACAATGGAACTTAACTTCTATTAAATAAGAAATCTGTTGAAATTGTAAAATGTAGAATGAAAACAATCTTTCTCGAATGGTGGTAGCTAATCTATAAAAAGAGATGTGGTGGCTACACGCATTCATTCTGAGCAGATTACAATGAGACCTCTAGGCCTTTTTAGAATCAATAAGTAAATAGAAAACCCTAGACATCCAAAAACCTAACCCTTGAGATGAAGCGCCAAAATTCATGTGGACTCAGATGGGGTAAGTTGGTACATCAACTTCCCGAGGTTGTAATGTTTCCATACGATCTTCGTTTTAGGCGAACGATAGCCCATTGGAAGGGTCTATCTGAGAACTACACATTATGTTGTCACACTCTACCTTTATTTTCAATTTTATTGTGGCAAGCCCAAAAAACGATGTTTAGGGCCTCAAAACGACCCCGGAATTTTAGGACCTGAAAAGCTAGAAAAAAACTTCCAAGATAAAAACTGTAACTGCCAAGATAAAATTTGAATGTGAGACAACTGGAAGAGGTGGGTGGCCACCAATATCCACCTGGATCGGGACAACAACACCAAGTTCTTCCATCAATTCACAAATTACAGGAAAAACATCAATAGCATATGGGAAATCCAAAAATGAGGAAGGAAGAAGAGTAAGTTATTTTGAAGAAAAAGTAGATCTAGGGGTCAAGTTCTTTCAATCATTGTTCAAGGCTCCAAAAGGGCGCCCATTGATGTGATTATGCAAGTGATAATGAAACTTTCCATGATAATCATCGAGGAAATGAAAAATTCCCTAGAAGAAGAGGCATCTTAATCAAAAGTACAAACAACTCTATACTTTATGCAAAAAGGCAAAAGTCGAAGATCCGACTCGTTTACAATAGAGTTTTTTATGGGATTTTATGAGCTAGTGAAAGAAGATCTGTTATGAGTTGTGAGGGAATCCCAAAGGTCCGGAAAGATGATGGGGTCATTCAAATCTACCTTTTTATGCCTCATCCCCAAAAAGCAGAAAGGCATTCCCATTGGGGACTACCATCCTATCTCATGTTGTAACATGATATTTAAAATTATAAGCTAAAACCGATCCTAAGCAAAATAACAGAGGAAGATAAATTTGGTTTTCTCCAAAACCGTCAAATTCACGATGTTGTTTCGATGCCGCGGGAAGTCCTCCACTCTACCAAAAACTTAAATGAAAAAGTAGTCATTTTAAAATTAGACATCTCCAAGGCCTATGACACAGTAAGTTGGACTTTTCTTTGGTTGGCCATGCTTCTGATGGGGATGTCTCTATCGGTGGTCAACTCGATCCTAGGATGTATTGAATCGGTCTTGTTCATGGTTCTAATAAACATGTCCCCTTCTAGATTTTTTAAGTCATTAAGAGGACTGCGACAATGATGTCCTATGTCCCCTTTTATATTCTCATAGTAGCAGAGGCCCTGAGTTAGATGATCGAAGAAACTAGGGAAGCAAGGCGGTTGAAAGGCGTCAAGGAATCAAAAAGGGAGACCATCTCTCATCTACTTTTTGTAGACAATATTTTACATTTTACACAAGGATCCATAAGGGACAACTCAGAGCTTAAAAGAATCCTTAATATTTTCTGCAGGGATGAAATTTAACTAAGAAAAATCATGTTTAATTCTACATAATTGCCTAGAATCTTATTCGAGGAAAATTGAGCTTTTGTTACCAACCCCAAAAAGTAGCTTGAAAGAAGGCTTCAAATATCTTGGATTCTACATTAAGCCTGACAATTACATAATTTTTGACTGGGGGTGGCTAGTGAAGAAAATTGAATCAAGGGTGTCGATCTGTGTAAAAAGATTATTGTCTAGAGGGGGAAGGTTGGTCTTACTCAAATTGGTGCTCGAGAGCATTCTGGTATACTGGGCATCGATCGCAGCAATTCCAAAATGAATACTCAATCAAATTCACAAATCAAGCTTCCAATGTTTATGAGTAGGGAAAAGAGGTGCGAAAGGTATTCATCTTACAAAATGGTCAGTTATTGCTGCCCCAAAGTACCTAGGAGGGTGGGGGATCAAAAATATTCACACCTTTTCCCAAGCACTCACCGGGAAGAGTTTATGTAAAGGATGACGCAAGGTAGCTCTCTTTGGTGTTGAGGCATGAAATCCAAATATTTCCCCGGTAAATCCATAGAAGAGTGGGTCAGAGAGCCAAGGAAATCGACCAAAGGATCAATAGTTTGGAAAGCTTTGGTAAGATCATTCCCAATGGTGGGTGAATGGTTAGCCTAAAAAATTGGCAATGGGAGATTCGTTCGCTTAGGAAAAGATCCATGGGTTGGAGCTGGAAATGCATTTTGACTCTCTAATGAATTGATTCAAATGCTAAGAAACCAAAACGTGTTCTTCTTGTCAGATGCCAAATCATATTCGCCCCATCCTCAAAACAAAGGAAGGGCAGAAAAGTGCGGAAGTGTTGGGCTTGAAAGAACCTCAAGCCTTCGAGTGGAGAAACTATTTAGTATGTTGACCTCCAATCATATAATATTGGATGATGACACCAATGGCATGCTATGTTGGTCAAAAAATTCAAAGAACAAAGTTTTCACAGCCAAAATTGGGTACAAATCTAGGCAAGAATATTTATTCACGGGACAAAAAAATGGTGGTGGAGCATATTATGGAATATTAGTGTGTTGTTGAAGTGTAAAATAACCCTTTGGCTTTCTCTAAATAATAAAGTCCTTACTTGGGATAACATAGTAAGAGGGGATGGTGTGACCTGTTATCCCCTAGCCTAGGGATAACTAAGGAGATCACATCTCGAGGCCCATAGGTCCTAGACATGGAGTACCTAGAGAAAAACGACTTGAGCATGGGGTTGGAGGGCCCCTCTTTTCTTCAGTGTAGTCCATGTATCACCAACAGTAGTATCCATCACACCAACCTGGTCCTGAAGTAACAGTGAGTCTTGCTCCATGAGGTAATGAGTCTGGGTATCATGGTATGTATCACTCTGATTTTTGAAGCACTTGAACATGTTGTATCGAATCATTCTTTGTTTCATGAAGTTTGCTTGGAAATTATGCTCTTTGCCTCATTCAAACCTGAAAGGGTGACACGGTGCCCTCGAAAGTTGATTTCCATTTAGGATGGGTTGGTACTGGGTGGATTTGTGAAAAGTCATCACATGTTCCCTCCATACTTATCACTTTCCATTTTCATTCCTTCCATCTCCCCTATCCTTGTTTGGGCATTGGGATTGGCTACACTAGGAAGGGTTGTACCTTACCTCGTGGGAAGAAGG
>JZKD02S1591778.1:406074-433414 GCA_000966675.3 Picea glauca
ACATGCATAGATTCCTATGACCATTTATTCACATGCATCCAATGATAATTCATTACAAAGTCCTTCCACCATGTAGATTTTTCATGTCTTTGTCAAAATCCTTGATTTCTAATGAATTTTTTTTCAAATACTTGATTTTGGAAAGTCCTAGATTGATGGGAAAATACATGTAGCAAGTTGACATGGGAGAGTTAATGGAGGATATGTTGATCCCTGTAATGATTTGGTAATTGTATACAATACTTTAGATGTGAGATCTTCTTGTGTTACATATATAGAACTAGGCATCAAATAATGAGAGTCAATGGAGGATATGTTGATCCCTGTAATGATTTGGTAATTGTATACAATACTTTAGATGTGAGATCTTCTTGTGTTACATATATAGAACTAGGCATCAAATAATGAGGAGGATTGATATCATTAAAAGGGAACACATATGTCATTATGGATTTTGAAAGGTGCACACCAATCTAGTTTGAATACACTTATTCAGAACATGAACTCCCCTACTACTTATTGAATTCTAACCATGTTTATATCTAATTTTAACCCTCCCCACTATCTATATATTTTTAATATATTAAATATACCTCTTAACCCTTATATACTAGGTAATATATTGCTTTCATTTTTTAGAATTTTAAATCCCCTCGATTCTAAATTACCTAATATTACCTAATTAGCAAACTTTGTGATTCTAAATTTATCCTATAGCACCAAGTGATACCGACTTGGTGTAACTACTTTATACTTGGCACTTTAAATACAGTTTTTCATTATTGCAAAATATTTTGGTTAACTTAGCATAGAAAAATGAAATAAAAAAAAGGAAAATTAATTAATAATTATGTCGTTGATCAATATTACTATGCCTAGAATCCAATATCTAATATGGTTTGGGTTACCTTGTAGGATATTTTATTAGAAGGAAGTGGTTCCTCTTTAATCTCTTGGTTCCCTCTCACAAGACTATTGATTTAAGAGTATATTGTAAAATCTCTCTTCCTTTATTATTAATTCTTTAATCTTAAATATAGTTAAATTTATATTTATATGTATAATATTTTGTTGGTATAATTGAATAATTTGGAAATAAAATATTATTTTATTTTTATTTTTATAGGTTAATAATTTATGGAGTTTGGTTTAATTACAAATGTTTTGGAAATTGGATTTAATATCTTTGTAATTAGTATATTCCAAAAAGTGTTATCTATGAATTTTTTCACAATAAATTTTATAAGAATTTATTCTTTATTTTTACAATAATTTTTTTCATATAAAAGGATAAATTCGATTTTTAATTATGACTAATTATTTGTTTGTGTGTATAATTTTGTATTATATTTTACTTTACATTATATGATTATAAAACACATATTAAATTGTTTAACGCGTATATTTTTTGTTAGAAAGTTGTTGCAACCTTATTATTCAACATAATAATACAAAAATAACAAAGTTGTCTAAAACAATATCCTAGAAATTGTCCAAAATTTGGAGCTTATTGTATAGAGAAACAAAACATTCATCGTAGAGGATTTGGAAAGCTACTACTTGTATAAATTATGTAAAAAACACCTAATATCAAATAATATCAAATACTATCTGTGAAACATTAAACATGAGTGCTAATTAAATGAATGATGGATGTAAGGTTTCTATTGTTTCTTTATGTTGGCCTGGAAGTTCTAATCTACAACCAACATTTCCACATCCTCCTGCTACTATTGATCAATCTCATCTCCCTTAACCTCCTCCAATATAAACCCAATAAAAAACTTGGCATTTGAGGTAGCTAAAGTAGGATTTCTCACCAAACTTACAACCATTTATCAAAGATCAACACACTGTTAGCCTCATAATCCTAAAATTTTATAGTTGAAGTATTTTCTAGTTTAAATGTTTTTAGAAATTAGTTTATTCTAGTTTGTTAGGATAAGGACACCTAGCTTCTATGTAAAGGACGCCTATAATACTCATGTGATTATGTAGTTGATTGTTCTTCTAGATTTTAGTTTAGAGTTGAGCTATATAAACAAACTCCTTTTTCAAGTAAAGTTAACAAGTTGATTATGAGTCCTCACTTCAAATTGTAATCACTTTTTCCTTATTAATAAAATTACGTGTCTAAAAACACTTTGTCAACAAATTTGCTGTCAAAACATGGTTGAATCTTTTTCAAAAAAATAAATCGACAATAGATAATTTTGGGATTTCTTTGATACTTGGTGCGAATCCTATCTTCCCATCATACATCACAAATTGGGCCTCTCTAGTTCGAATTGGATTGGAGTTCTCCTTCACACTTATTAATCCAGCCACGACTCAATTTTTGGACATAGCCCAAAAGAACTCCAACTTTATGGTATTGTATTTGTTCCAAAATCTCCACTTGTCCACGTTTTTTTTCATAGTTTACTCTTTATTGTACTTAAAAAAAAATGGCATTCCATGCACTAAAGGACGATTTTGGCTCCCCTTCCAAAACAATTTATTTTAAAATGTATATACTTTTTGAGTGACATATAAATCACTTCATAAAGTATAAATTTTAAATCTTGGCTTATGAAAGACGTGGATTATGAATAAGCTATGGAGTGATAAGAAGTTATGACTTTATGTAATGCTACTTTTTTGGAGTGATAAGTGAATAGTGGTTTTAAAAAAAAAGAAAGTTATTTTTTGTATTCAAAGATTTGAGTTGTCATGTTTTTTTAAGTCATTGATGATTTTAGCTCCAGGGGAGGCATTTTTATTTATTTGTAAAAGGTTATAAGTTTTGTAAAAAGGTTAAATTTTAAAAGTTTTGATTGTAATTTTGAAGCTCAAAAGTTGAGAAGAGTCTAGTGAAATATTCTTTCAAATTTCATTACCAACGAGATTTTTAAAGGGTTAAGGCAAAGCTCTTAAAAGTTATTTTTTTTGTGTGGATTGTGTACTTTTTCTTTCTGGTGCCTTGTGTCTCTTTTTTAGTGTTTTGAGGATTATTCAGTGTGGTGGTGTAATCATTACCTTGCAATTCTTGCAATAAGTCAATCTACCATCATTTCTAAATTAATCAATTTATTCATAGAATCAGATAAGTTAGATGGACCCAAGAATTACAAATCTTGGAGTCGGGACATGCAGAACACTTTGATCTATAATTAATTATGGTGTGATATTTGTGATGGTGATACTACTCCAACTAAGCCAACTGACACTACTTTTTTAGCTAAATGACATTTGGAAGATGAAAAAGCACTTGCTTTGCTGCGTTCTTTTGTAACTAAACAAATGTTTGTACATATTGAGAATTCCAAAGATGCATGGTCTGCTTGGAATCCATTCGAGAAGGTTTTTGATACTCCTGCTGCATCTCATATAGTTAATCTACAAATGAAATTGATTAAACAAAGATTAGCATATAATGGTGATGTATTAGAATACATTTCAAGGATTAAGAAAATTCATCAGGAAATCATCAAGGGTTGTTTTCCTAAACTTGAAGATAGTTTTCTGGTCTCCATCGTGATAAATGGCTTGCCTCAATCTTATAAGAATTTTATTGAGACTTTGCAAATAACTGATAAGTTATCAATTGTGACCTTTGATTCACTTAGTGAATTACTGACTCAACATAGTAAATCATTTGGAAAACAAAAACAATCAGGAGAAGATCTTCTTTTCACTAAAGCTGAAAGTTCCAAAGGAAGAGGAAAAACAAATTTTGGAAATTTTTAGAATCAGTCTTCTAATCATGGTCGTGGCATAGGTCGTGGTCAAGGTAGAGGTCGTAGAAATTTTAATCAACAAAATTTTCAAAGTAATCCTCCCAATAATAATGCACATTCAAGAAGAGGCATAAATTTCAGTCAAGTGAGATGTAAAAGATGTTTAAATATGGGGCATTATGCATCAAATTGTCTTACAAGCAATGATCAATTGCCAAAGTTTAAGCAAACATCAAATTCAAATTCTCAACAATCAGCTTAATATGCATAGGATCAAGATTGCCAGGATGATCAATATGAATATGTTTTCATAATAGTTCAAAAAGAAGATTCATTTGAAAATGATCTGATATTGGACACAGGGGCTACTCAACATATGACTTATCCCAGAGATTATTTTTGGGATAATCAAGATGTTCAAATAAATCCCATCTATTTGGATGATGATACAACTCATATACCTCAAGGAAAAGGTTCAGTGAAAGTCTTTCTCCTCGGAATTGGTGAAAAATGGATTTCAAATGTTTGGTATGTACCAAATTTTAAGAAAAAAATGTTATCCTTAGTCACAATCCGACAAGATGGACATCAAATCATCATGCAAGATGGTTTGGTCAATATTAATTCAGAGAAGGATAACTTGAAAACAATAATGTCAGGATATGAAGATGGAAAATTGCTAAGAATGAAGGGAAAAGTTATCCCAAGAAAGAATGATGTTGAAGCAACATTGAATTTTGAAATGTCTTCATTCAGATTATGTGATTTTTTATTTTCTCACTTAAACTTTGATAGTCTCTTAAAACTTAAGTCGCAAGATTTGATAAAGGGTTTGCCAACACTCAAGAGAGAAAATTCTAAGTGTGAAGCTTGTGTTTTTGACAAGCAAAAGCGAGAAGCTTTTCCAACCAACTCATGGTGAGCAAAAAAGTATTTGCAGTTGATTCAAAATGATATATGTGGACTAATGGAAGCTTCTTTCGATGGATGTCGATACTTTATATTGTTCATTGATGACTACACTAGAATGACATGTGTGTAATTTTTAAAGGCAAAGTCTAAAGCTTTTGAAAAGTTTGTAAATTTTCAACATATGGTTGAAAATGCAACAAGAGAAAAGGTTGCATCTTTGAGAATAGATAATGGAGGAGAATTCACTTCAACTGAATTCAATGGTTATTGTTGAGACAATGGAATTCAAAGGCAACTAACAAATTATTACTCTCCACAACATAATGGAGTTACTGAAAGGATGAATATAACTCTCATGGAAATGACAAGATCTATGATGCAGTTTAAAGGGTTGAGAAAAAAAAATTGGGCTGAAGCAGTCCATACTGTAGTCTATCTTAGAAATCGATCATCTACATCAACTTTAGATAGAAAAACACCTTATGAAGCTTGGTACGGTTTTAAACCCAAGGTAAATCATCTTAGGGTTTTGTCTCAACATGTTATGGTTTAGTTCCTAAGGAAAATAGGACTAAATTAGAAAATCGAAGAATGAAGTGTATCTTCATTGGATACTCTGATGAAAAGAAAGGGTATAGGTTGCTTTCAGATGGAAAATTTATTAATAGTAGAGAAGTAATTTTTGATGAAACTGAAAGTGACAGTTCTGATCAGATCAATCAACTCCTTAGTTGTTTAGAGAAGAAAAACACTAAGATTAAAGGTAAGTTGAACAAGTCAAAGAAAAAATTTTGGTTTGAAAAAGACTTTGTTTCTTTAGAAGACATCTCTTCATAAAAAAATTCTTTTAATTCATTTGATAATGAAACTAAAAAAGAATCTTCTGATATTGAATCTTCAAAAGAATCTTCTCCAACATCAGATACTTCAGATGAAAGAAGAGCCTCATTTTTTGAAAATCCTCTTTTCAATAATAATGGTGATTCAGATCAACAATCCCCTCATGATAAGAAGCCAAAGTGGATTGAACAACTTATCAAAGATGTTCATTCAGATGAAATTAAAAAAACATGAACTAGGGGATCGTCAAGGGAAGAAGATAATTTTGCTCATGCTTCCACTGAACCTACTTCTTTTGTTGAAGTAGTTGGACATAAAGAATGGCAGGAAGCAATGATTAATGGATATTATTCAGTACTTGAAAATGGGACTTGGAACTTAGCTGATTTTCTACATGATGTTAATCCCATCGGTTGTAAATGGGTTTATCAAGTAAATTACAATCCCAATGGTAAAATTGACAAGTACAAAGCAAGACTTGTTGCTAAAGGTTTTGCTCAACATGAAGGAATTGATTATGAAGAAACTTTTTCACCCACATATAAATGGAATACTATTAGAATGGTTATCAATTTGGCTGCACATAATGGTTGGAAATTACATCAAATGGATGTCAAAAGTGCCTTCCTAAATGGTGATCTAAAGGAATATATTTTCATGACTCAACCACATGGATTAGAAGTAGAAGGACAAGAACATAAAGTTTGCAAACTTGTGAAGGATTTATATGGCTTGAAACAAGCTCCTAGAGCTTGGTATGCAAAAATGGATGATTACCTACGAAAGGTGGGTTTTCAACGAAGTGAATCAGATGATACATTTTGTTTGCTAATGAAAGAGAAGAACATGGTAATACTTGTACTCTTTGTTGATGACTTAATCATAACATGAAATAATGAAGCTCACATCAAATAGGCTAAGGAAGAACTTGAAGTAGGGTTCAAAATGACTGATTTAGGGAAACTTCATTATTATATTGCAGTTGAAGTATCTCAACATACTAATCAAATATTCCTTAGTCAAACTATGTATGCCACTGAATTGTTAAAGAAATTTGGCATGGAAGATTGTAAACCTTCTCTTACCCCCATGGAGCATAAATTGAAACTTTCAAAATTTGATGGGGGCAAGAATTGGTAAACAATACAAAGTACAAGAAATTGGTTGGAAGTCTCATTTATTTGACAAACACTTGACCAAATTTGTCATATTTAGTTAGTATAATTTCAAGGTTTATGCAGGAACCAAAGGAAATCCACTTGAATTCAACAAAAAGGGTATTAAGATACATTCAAGGTACAAAAGATTTTGGTCTTCTCTACAAAAGAAACAAAAAATTTACACTTGTTGGATATTCAGATGTTGATTTTGTAGGTGACATTGATGATATAACATCCACTTCAGGTTATTTAATGAATATGGGTTCAACAACAATATCTTGGAATTGCAAAAAGAAGACAACAATTGGCAATTTTTTAATAGCGACATAGTACATATCAACTTGGGAAGCAACATATGATATTGTATGGCTACACATAATTTTACTGGATCTTGGTGAATCTCATAAATCATCAACTACTTTGTTGATCGACAGTCAGTCATCAATAAAGATGAACAAGAATCTAGTATTTCATTCAAAGACTAAACATGTCGACACCAAGTACCATTTCATTAGATCGCTCATCATCAAATACATCATCAAGCCTCAGTTCTGTCCATCTGAAGATCAAACTCAAGATATTTTTACCAGACCTATGGGTATAATCAAGTTCACTAAGTTCAGATATGAACTTTGTATTTGTAAAAATGAACTTTCGGATTAAAGGGGGGATTGTTAGCCTCATAATTCTAAAGTTCTATAGTCTAAGTATTTTCTAGTTTAAATGTTTTTAGAAATTAGTTTGTTCTAGCTTGTTAGGATAAGGACACCTAACTTCTATGTAAATGACACCTATCATACTCATGTGATTATGTGATTAGTTTTTCTCCTAGATTTTATTTTAGAGTTGAGATATATAAACAAGCTCCTTCTTCAAGTGAGGTTAACAAGTCGATTATGAGTCCTCACTTTAGATTGTAATCACTTTTTCCTTATTATTAAAGTTACGTGACTGAGGACACTTTTTCAACACACACTTTGCTTTAATATATTCTATTTTCCTCTTTTGACTACATAGGGTTTCTAGAATGAAGGAATATTTAATGTTTCTAGTTTCTTCTTGGGAATGCATCCTACTAATAATAGAGAAAATCAAATTCCTATTTTCACTGATAAAACATTTCAGCCTCTTCAGAGCTCTATGAATTTCAATGGCCTCACACAATGGTAATCTTCTATAATGCCCATGGTCCATTTTAAATGCACTACTAACACCTATAGAAATCCCCTACCACTTATCACTACTAACAATATGCCATAAACATTAAATAGTCTCCTTTCCAACATTCCCTTAAGTAATTAACAATAGAACATAAAACTACTAGTTTTAGAGTTTGTTCCACTAGCCTTTTGTTTTCTAGTGCAATTAGGAAGGTGCACCCAAGGATTTATAAGTAGTATATGAGCTAAAATTCCAAGTTGCTATAATAGGAAATGACTCACACCAAAACAAATAAACTTCCAAACAGGGAAAACAAAACTGGAACCATGAAGCCACAAAACATGGTTGAGAAAACCAGGATTCCACTAGAGCAAACTAGAATTCTACTAGAGTGAACTAGAATCCATATCAATACCAAAGGAAAATCCTCAATTCAAACCAGGATGACACACAAAAAGAAACCACATAGTAATAATCCACATAGTCTCCCAAAACTTCAAACCTAAATCCAAATCCATTATATCATCTACATTAAAACTGAAAAATGAGTGTAATTGATGAATTTGCTCCCACATTAAATGCATATTGTGTGAGGGTACCATGAAGGTAATCCACCTTGGTCACCATGTTTCATGGTTAATTTTCCCATATCAATTAATGTTCCATTTGTCTCTCATGCAGTTCCCATACATCACTATGGGTTATAAATTAAGGCACGGGGGATGTAGACACCACATTTTTTATGATTAAGGCGCTATAGTCAAACTGAGTGGTCAAGTTGTCTATTTGATCCACATTTTGGTTGAGATGCCTTGGGATATGGTAGTATTCAATGTTGTCAAAGTTACTAACTTCCTTTATTATTTGTTTAACAATTCTTATGATTTTTATATCACTTAGAGAGGAGGATTTGAGCATCAATTTGATAACTATTGATCAATTTAATAAGTATTTTGATATATATAAATTTCTTCAAGAATCATCATCCCTTGAATTAGAGCCAATTCCTCTACTTGATTATTTTATGCTCTACCCACATTCAAAGTTATTTATTGATTCCATTGGGATATAGAACACCCCCTCCCACACCTACCACCCCAAGATTAAATTTCAAAGAACCATAAAAAAATAATAAATTATTTCCTTGGGAGCACTTCCATCTCAAAAATGCCTATTCTCCTAGTCGAATTTTCCAATTCACTCTAAGGGAGGGGATTGGAACAAATCTTGCCAACAAACCTCTGAGCCAATCCTACTCTTCCTGTTCAAACATCCCAATGTTGTTACTTTTAATCCCTTTGATTTGAATTAATTTAGTTGGTGGACCATAAGCCTTATTAACAACAATGTTGGGAATTATATGGATCCTTTAGAGGATAACCTTATTTCTTGCAAGACAAATCTCCCAACATATAATTTTTGGCATTGCAAGCCACACTCTTTTCAAAAGTGTTTTTTTCAAGAAATTTCAAGAGTATTTTTATGCCATATTGTGAATGTATCTCTCCACGATTCAAGGAGGATAACCTTGTGAGCAATTTCTTCAAAGAAATGACTTCAAATCTGTGTTGAAAATTAACATTAAAAGAACAAGTGCCTCCATGTTTCAATTGCTTTGTTGCACATGGAACATCTAAATTGTCCAACTATTCTTTATCTTTGAACATTCTATTCTATTAAAAGTTCCCCATTGACCATGATCCAACATAAAATATTGATTTAAGGAAACACATCCCCAATCCAAATATGATGCCAAATGCATGAACTAGGTGGCAATGAAAGTTTAAGGAGTAGGAAATTGTATCCTAATTTGATTGAGAATATGAGTCCTTTGCAAATGCACCATCTTTCATAAAAAATAGATCAGTACACAGGAGCACATCCCTAAATATTTAAGAAAATAAATTCTATCACTAGAGTGATATGAGGAGGAGGTGAAAGGCCCTTCTATCCCACCCATCAATTTTATCAAGAACATCCCAAGAATATAGATAAAAAAGGGTTGTAATCCCTTTCCCCACCATCCAATAATTTAGTTTAGATAGATCTTGATTTGTTCCCAATGGAGGTTTCCCCATAATACAATCAATCCATATTTAATAAATTTTCCATTTCTGGAGATCTAGGTTAATTTTGATCGAATCAAGGGGGACACAACCTTTCAAAGTTTCCAAATATGAGATCCTTTCACTCTAGCTAGAGTGGAATCCAGACATCGTTTCCTACAACCATGAAAATATTTCTTTTCCATGACATATTTCCACCACTTTGTTCGTCTCGAAACAAGGTTCCAGAGAATGTTTTCTCCCATTGCTATATTCATTAACATGGGATATTTAATTCCCAATCCTCCATCGTCATTTATATATTTAATAGTGTTCCAATAAACTAAATGGAACTTCTTAGTATTTGTTTTTTCCATTTTCCATGATAATTTATGAATGTCTCTATCCACTTGATGCATGATGATGATGGGAGATAGAATTGACAAATTTAGAAAGATATGAAGTGTTGATAGGATAGATTTGGTGAGGATGACCCTTCCCATTGGATTTAACCATTGTAAATCCCATTGTTAAAATTTACTCTTTATTTTTCCTATAACTCCTTGCTAAGTATTTGAGGTCAAGTTTCTTAAAGATACTGTCATCCCCAAATGTTTTAAAATTTTTCATGAATCTAGGTTGGGGAAGTTGTAACATACCCTGTTACCAACAAACCTAAATGTTTTCTCAAATGCTAATATGAAATGTACCCACTTCTCAGGTACCTCAAAATTCGCCTTCCTAGGAAAATACAAATTTATGAACCATTCTATGAATAAAGAACATGATAAAAATAGATGAAATTAAAAAGAAACATGTATGACTATAAAATAAATATTAAACATGCCATGCACAATAATTAACATCAAAAATCATGTCATAAACTTATCACAAAGATAAATCACACAACAAAATATAAATTACAAAGAAACACAAAGATAACTAATATTTTAAGGATAAAATTCACCAATTGTTTGTAGACGTCGGATGTTCCACCCAACTTTAGGCTATGTTTCACATAAAATATCTGCAACATGCCACCCTTGAACCGAGGCTATGAATCCACAAGGATGGGTCCTAGCCTTTTCAACATTCATCCTCTTGCTTGGGAATTATCCCATAATGGTTGAATCCTCCAAGTGCATAATCTCATTGAGCTTGCTTCTCTCTCCTAGTTCCAAATTTATTGTTTTTGGTTTCCTTATTTTTATGCTTGCAGTGATTTTTAGATTTCCCCAAACCTCCTACTCCCCGGTTAGGGGTTAGGTATTTATAGGATGAAGCATCACTCATTATATCTCTTGAAAACATACCAATGATAAATACTTACTTATTAATTCAGCCCATAGATTCAAAGATCCAAAGTAAGAGATCTCACAAATACTTGTAGCATGTCTAAAGGTAAAGTGCCATTATCCATTTGAGTGGGTAATGAATTCCTATGAGGTAAGTGAAATGGTTGATCCATGTCTAAAATCAATGAATATAAACATTGATCCACTAGATCCTGCCACTAGTGTATCATTTGTTTCTCTCGTCATGTGGAATGATAGTCTAAAAAATCGAATGTGACATAGATAGAGGTATTCATCATCAGTGCATCCACCTTTTTGTGCCAAGAGCTTGAAATATATCAAATTTTATCCCCTAGTATAGCTAATGTATCATCCTCTAGAGAGTGACCTCCAAAATTTGATGTTTGATGTGGAGGAGGGTCATTATCATGGTTTGTGTCCACTGGTATGGACTAGATATGTTGTCCTTCCAATGGGTCATCTAGGTAATTGATGGCCTTGTTCCCCATTTGGTTGAGTCCATTGGAGTGACCTACAAAGGGAACCAAATTTTATGGTGAAAACAACTTATGACTTCGAGGACTAGTTTAGTTTCTGTTGGGTCTCTTGACAATGATGCCTCTCTTTGTTTGATTTCTTTTGACAAAGATCGCCATTCCATGGGATACTTTTTTGCGGGAACCCTAACTCTAATGCTTCTTACCGTAGATTGGTCCCTTAAATATAATTGATGTGATACAATCACTCCATCTCCCTCATGATGTACATGAACATTGGTTTATGTTCTGATACCTAGGACCGTTCCATCTCTATAATAGAGAAGAATACCATATGTGTTGAATGAGAGAAACAATAGAACGACATATATGCGATTACCAACCTGTAAATGCACATTTATTCCATTTTTTCACCATTCTATTATCGCTCAGATGAAACTTATTCAAGGTATATCCAAAAAACTTCAAAATAAATGAAAGAACCCACACAAAACTTTGATCTTAACCAAAGTCCCCCAAAAATGTCAGAGATCTTTAAAAAACATGAACTAGTGTGGGTAAGTTTCAAATCCTAGGTCTCTGAAGAAGGAATATATTTCTACTCCATTTAAATAAATTAATTTAATTCATTCATTCATTAATACATTACAAAATGGTATGGAACCAATATCAAGAGAGTTGATGATGTATGACATGGAATTGGAGTAGTTGGTTTTTCCATGTGTTGTTAACCTACAATCAACATATGAAATCTAGAGTGCATATTTCCAAGACAAAGCTGGGAGGAGAATACAACTCTAATAAACTTAAAAGAAAAATTATGTATTGAAAACCAAAAGGCCAAAGGATACCTTTCAATTAACGCCCAAAAATGAATCAAAGGGTTAAGAGAGGAGTATTTGAGAAGCAATTTCCTTTAGTACAATCTATACTTGTAATCACTTTGAAGGAGAAGAGGGTTTTTCTTATTGCATGTTTTGTAAAACTTATTTCAAAATTTTAATGAGGAGAAGCCAGTGCTATCCAAGATTTTGAGAGAAAGACTACGATTCTAATGCTGTATGTGTATTGAGTTTTTTCTATTATCTATTATTATTAGAATTGGTGTAATAATGTTTCTTTAGTATGTAGATTACTCTCTGATTAAAATGCATTCTTATTTCTGTTTGCCTCTTAGTTTTTTTTCTATAGCCTATGAACATGGAAATATAGCCAATTGTTTATCTATAGAATTTTCTTAATTGATAGTTGATTATCTGTGTTTCCACCATTTTTTATCCAATAAATTTTTATCATAATGATCCAAGTTAAACACCAGATTTCACTAAAAATTCATAGTGCAATATTCAACCTATTTTTCATGTATGGAGCACACACTAAATATCTGAAATTTGTATTATAGAACTAAATTAAAAAAACAATATTTTTATGGCCCATTAATGCCTATGCGCCTCCGAAAAATGGTATAGTGTCCAAGTGTGGAACTTATTAATCCATTATTACTAATTATAGGGTTTGATATAATCTTCATTAGTTATCCTTATCTTGTTACTTCATTAATGCAACAAGATTTTTCACACTTAATATAACTCTAAAGAAATGTCCATGATATCACCTATGCATAAAGACATTGAGGTCCCTCATTTCATCCATAATTTAGAGTAAGGTTACTATGCTCAGATTCACCAGAGAGAATTTACACCCTAGCCATATTTTCTCTACATTTGGGATTTCACTTCTATTATCACACAAGTTGTAGGTTGGGAAAAGACCGACCCAACCACCAATTGGTGACAAATTAGAGAGAAACTAACCACTGTCACCTTAGGTAGGTGTTCCTGTCACTTTATATGTGAGGTGGTCACCTCAAGGGGGGAATCCTAGTGACCTTAGGGGGAAATGAGATGAAAAATGATAAGTATGAATGGATGTCCCTAGAGGTCAATTTTGAATGCTAGGAAGAACTTAGAAAAGAGTCTTGGGAAAGGTTAAGGGTTTCCAAATGAGTTGAGTGACCTACCGAGAGTAAAGTACCTTCCCGAGACACAATGAAAACCAAGGACACTTGCAATATGAAAGTTGGAAAAGAAAGTTAATCTTTCTATCCCTAATTGCAGAAAACATACATGATATATATCAACTCATAATAGATTGTAAAGGCTGCAAAATAAGTGCTAAAAGTATGTTTGAATAAGCAAGAGACAAGCTAGTAAATGCTAGCTCAAATCAACAATGATAAAGCAATATTCTAGCACAAAATGCAAGGATGGAACAAAATTTTACTGCAATGATATTTATCATCTTTATGGCTGTAGGAAACCAAGATTTATAGTAGAAAAATCTGCCAATTAAAACTACTTCTAACTAGCACACCAAGTGTGCTAGGTTTAGTAGAGAGCTAGGGAAAAATGAGGAGTTAGTCCTAGGGTTAGTTTAGGAGTTATTAGGGGTTAAAGGGTTATATTTTCTGCAGCCTTATGTATGTAGGTTATTTTTTAACAAAAAAAATAATTAATGGTTGAAATGGGACACCTCACTGAGGCAAGAGAGCCAAAGGCTCAAGGAACAACTTCCCAAAGAGACAATTTCAAAACTTGAAAATTTCACGTTTACCAAGGAACCAATTTATTTCTCCAATGCAACACGTAATGAATAGTGCCTTTAATGATTGCGTTAATGGATTCAAGAAAGAAAGAGCTAAAGGTACTGC
The DNA here is from genome assembly GCA_000966675.3 of Picea glauca. Lineage (NCBI taxonomy): Eukaryota > Viridiplantae > Streptophyta > Pinopsida > Pinales > Pinaceae > Picea > Picea glauca. The sequence continues at coordinate 420,414 of JZKD02S1591778.1, forward strand.
CTCCTTGGGGGTGTAAATTTCCTTACTCCCCAAGGCAAGTATCCCTAGCTAGTGTTTAGGCTAAGAGGGTGCATGCACTTAGACTTCTCTTATCAAACCCTTGTTAAACCAACAAAACTTAAGCATAAAATGATGGAGGCTAATGTGGGGGTGTATTTCCTTAAACTTCCCACCAATCTCTATAAAAATAACCTTGTCTTGAACACAAATGATAATACATTGTAAAAAAACCTTACCAATTCAATGAAAAATGCTAAGATAAACCACCACAATGTCAAAAGAATAGCCTTCTAAGGCTAGCGCATCACTTTCATCAACCAATAACCAAGAATATAGCCATACACAAGAGAACAAGAGAGAAAATATCCAAGGATAGTGAAAATTTCAGTCCAATATTTCTCACAATGGGAGAGTTATGTTATGAAATGAGATCTTATGATCTCTATTTATACAAAATGTCACTAAAATAGTTTGTCCACATTAGCAAGGGTACAAAATAAGAGAAGGGGTCCAAAACCCTTATCTTACCCCTTTCAACTAAATAATATTAAACAATTAATCTTTAAATTCACTTTTATTGAAAAAGAAATCCTAATTTAAGGTGATGTCACCCCTTTAGGGGACGTTTTGACACTAGGATCAAATCATTGGAGTTGGAGATGCATCATTAGGCCTCCAAATGCCACATGTTAATAATCTAGGTCATATTTCCATGGTCAAGGCCTTCCTCTCCTCAAAGTGTCCATGTGTCAACGAGCAATCACTACCAAACCCTATCCATCCCAGTTGACGTCATGCCTCCAAAGATGATGTTTTGGCTCTCCTAGGCAAACCGTTTGGAATGTGAGGGATAGATCATTTATTCTAGGTTGTATTCTAGGCCTTCGAAGGTGTGTCTCTCTCATCTGACATGCGGGCCCTTGGCATCCACCTTGTGTGATTCAAGCCCCATGGAAGCCCAAGCTAGGCTTGTTCCTCAAAAACTGTCCACCAACTAGGTCCCGCAAAGACAAATAAGAACTTTCTACAAGATTCTCAGGTCATAATATCACGTTGAGTAAATAAAATCAATAAATGATCCACCTAAGCATGTGCATCAAAGATTACTCGGTCAAACAAGTAATTTCTCAAAGATATTATGCAACTGGCCAAGATTGGATATGGGAGGGTTGATTAGGTGTCCTATTGGGTAGATCTTTCCCTAGGTCAAGGAGTGTTTCCAAAGTGATCCCTCTCTAAGCCATGTAAATTGGATGAAGTGGTTAAGGACCAAGACTCAATAGGCAAGGGGGTTAATGACATACAAGGGGTTGTAGTGTCTCATTAATGGGTGCCTTTGTAGAGGGTGTGCGTCACCTTCGTTTACAATGCAATTTTTCCAAGCCCATCCTCTTGCCATTTTTTTTTTTTTTTATTTCATGTTTTAAAGGATGATTTGAATGCCACTATCCTAGAGTGGTGTCTAGATAATGGTAGTGTCACTCACAAATTCCTTGTGGAAATGAGAAGGTTGGCTCGTGATGAGACCCCCTTTCTCTTAGATTGGAAACTGAGAGACACTACCCTCGCTTGCTGTCGAGATGATGGTAATTTCATACCACTAGATACCCATGATCATGATAGGCCAACTCGTGATGAGACCTACTATCCTCCAACTAACCCCCTAAGAATTCTATCATTTATTCTTATGGGTCCCCCTTTTCTTACAAAGAAGTGTTTCATTTCTTTCTTGGGGGATCCCTAGGTGAAGCATCTAGAAGGTTTATAAATATTATTTTATATTTTACTCAACAATAATCCCTTTGGGCCTTCATTCCCTTCTTCCCATAAAATGAGGGACAACCCCTTCTTGGGTCAATACACCCTAAATTCCCAAGAGACAAATAAATGGGGGGTTTAAGTGATGTAAAGTGGTGAGTATGGTTGGGAATGATACAATGGCTCTTCAATGGAGTTCCTAGTATAAAACCCATTCCGAGGAAGACCACTTACTAGGGAACAATGTCAACCACCAAGGTGAAATATGTCAAAAGGCATAATTTCCAAGCATATGTCATGAAATCTAAAGCAGTCTAAGATACAACATACTCAAATGCCTCAAATATTGAAATGAAAATCACCGTAATACCTGAATTGTACCTCATGGAACAAGGCCCAGTGCCTCTCGGAAGCCAGCTGGTGTGGTAGATGGCACTCCGTGTCTGCAACCTGATGGCATAGAGACATGATCTCTTTAGTTATCCCATAAAATGGGGATAACATTTGGCTCCTACTTGGGGACATGTGCTTGCTGTAGAGTGCATTAGAACTACAACATCTCCCAGTAGACCTGTGCTTGCCAAAAATTAGACACAAGCATCAAATCATCTAGGGTGGTACTATCACCCTTCATTCATATACATAAAATCCCAAAATAAAAACTAATTTAGAAAAGAAAAATTTGACATTTTTTCAAAAATTTCTAAACTAAGCGTGAAATCAATATGCAAGTAGATCAAAATGAAATATGAAATGCATCTAAACTAATATGAGAAATAAAAATGAAAATTCAAGGAAAGCAAGATGACCTACCTAATTACTTGGGGCACAGGCCTTGAAGAAGTCATCTGTTGCCTTGTAAATAATTCTTGAGGAGAGTTCCATTCACCGGTAAAGGTATCCTTCTCCATTCTATTGTGGATAAGTAGAAAGATTATGTCCCAAATACTTCCTCTATCTTGTAGGGCCCTAACCAAAGACTGTCGAAATTTTGATGCATTCCTGATTTTTCTCTCCTCTGGTCCCACATTAAGACACGGTCCCCTTCCTTGAAGTCTCTTTGCCTTGCCTTCTGATCAAATTTTCCTTTCACCCTTTCTTGATTCTTTTTCAGTTGTTCAAAGGCCATTCTTCGAGTTTCATCCAACTCCATGAGCTGATCAATTCACCCCCGGAATGATTCTTTATTTGTACCAAATTGTTGGGATATTTGTAGTGGTGGAATCTGGAGATTTATAGGAAAAAGAGGTTCTAACCCGTATACCAACTCAAAAGGGTTATTTCCAGTGGAGGTCTTGGTATTTGTGCGGTCTTCCCACAAGGCATACTTGATTTTTCTGTCCCAACTCTTCTTGTTTTCCCCAAAAATCTTTTTCACAATGTTCATAATGTTTTTGTTGCTGGATTCTGCGAACTCATTCCCCCCAGGATAATAATTTGAGGAGTGTGATAAAACCATCCCATACTTGAAGAAAAACTCGTTGAATTCCTTTGAGATAAATTCTTTAGCATTGTTGGTTGTTATCTTAGCAGGGACACCAAATATAGTAATAATTTTTTCCTTAAGGAAATTCATCACAACTTCTTATATTGCTTTCTTTGTTGGAACAACTTCCACCCATCTGGTGAATTATTCAGTGGCGGTCAAAATCCATCGATATTGATTACTAGAGTTGTCCTTGAATTCAAAAATGAAATCCAATCCCCATTTTTAAAAGGGTGCTTCCACAATGACTGGCTTAAGGGGAAGGGAAGGAAGGCGTTGCTTGTTGGTAAAAAAAAGACATGGTTGAAAAGATCTAACATATCGATGTGTGTCGGAGAAAATAATAGGCCAATAGTATCATGCCACTAATATATAATGGGAAGTGGTGCAAGCAACAAAATGGCCACCACAATGTCCTGCATGAAGGTCGATCATTAACTTATCAAATTCTTCTTTATAAACACATTTGAGGATCACCCCATCTGGGTTCCTCCACTCGAGACTGTTCTCTGTCAGGAAATACTTCATAGATTTGGGTCTCATGGCTCTTATTTTATGTTCCAATAAATGATTAGGGCATGCGAGTTTTTTCAAGTAATAAATGATATCTGAATACCATTCATTTTTTCAATATCACTTATGATAATGTTAACTTTTTCTTTCTCTCCCACCTCAATGGCTTCTTGATTGCTTTTTGTCATCATTTTTTCCAGTCCTTTCCCTTTAATTATCTTGGTTGGTTTGATCTCCAAATTGTATTCCTATATTTGTGAAACTCACTTTCCTCTTTATCCAAGGAATTCTTGTTGTGACAAAATGTCATTTACATCGGGGAAGGGGACATAGGCTTTGATATTGTTGTATCCCACATAAGTAAGAAAGTGTTTGAGAGAAATTACCAGAGCCTAAGATTGTTTTTCTGTAATGGTGTAATTCAATTTTGAGTCTCTAATATTTTTTCTCATGAAAGCAATCGATTGTTCATCCCCTTGATCATTCTTTTGTAACAAAACCCTTGCAATGGTGTCCTTTGAATAGAAATAAAATATGATGAAGTATTTGGAAAAAAATGGGCTAACCAGGACTGGTGCAACATTTATTGCCTCTTTGATACACTAAAAATATAGCTTACCTTCACTTTCCCTTTCAAAACAAGCATCATTCTTTAGCAACTTGTTAAGGGGTTTAACAATTTTGACAAATTTTGGAATGAATCTCCCGATGAAGTTAATATGATCAAAAAATGATTACAGGGATTTCTCATCCTTAGGGAGAGGGATATTCTTGATGGATTCAACCTTTACAAGGTATATCATGATTCCATCTTTATAAATGATATGTCCTAGTAACTTACCCTTATCAACACCAAAAATTGATTTCTTAGGGTTGCGAGAAATTCCATACTCCCTACATCTCTGGAAAATAGTTCTTAAGTGTTGGATATGTTGTTCCCTATTTTTGGAGATGGCACTTAGATCATCTTGATATATCTCTATAAGTTTCCCAATCAAACCCCTGAAATCATAGTCCATGGCGCGTTGAAAAGTATCCCCTGCATTGGTTAGTTCAAAAGGCAGTCTCAAATACTTATAGGTTTCCCAAGGGGTGGTAAAAGAGGTTTTTAGTTGATCATATTTTTTTTACCAAAAATTGATTATATCCTGAGAATTCGTTAAGCATGGACATAATTTATGCATTGGTGAACCTTTGCAAAAGATATTCCATGTTTGGTAGAGGATAATTGTCCTTAAGCGAAGCATGGTTTAAATTTATGAAGTCTACACATATTCTGATTTAACCAATCTTCTTCCTTACAATGATTGGATTAGACACCCACGATGTATTTGATATGATCAATTATTCCTACCTCAACCATATTTTGTAACTCCTTTTGCACTTGTGGGGAAACCTTTGGGTTCATTTGCCTGAGTTGTTTTCTGAATAAATTTGTACCATAAATGAGGGGAATAACATGTTGTATGACATCTTCTCAGTAAGCCTTCAAATCCTTGTAAGACCAAGAGAAAAAATCTTTGAAATCTCTTATAAGGGAAACCAACCTTTACCTTTCGTGAGCCATTGTTACTTTACCAAACCTAATTAGTTTTGGGGATTCCTTGGTTCCAATGTTGAATTCAACGATCTCATCATTAATTATGTTTGAGGGTTACCCTTTATACATATCATTTCGATCAAACAAATATTATAAAGGAACAATACCTTTGGGTAGGGGCCCGTTAGTTACATCGATGATCTAAATATTTTCCCTTTCAAATGATAGATTTATTTGGGCTTCATATAAATCTCCCTCATTTTGGAGAAATCAAATAAGTTTACTGTTGTTATCAAAAACTTGCCGATGTTATAAGTTGTCGGGTAACGAGGGTCTATAATTTACTTCTACCTTGTAGAGGCCGATTTCTTTGAAAAGTTGCAATGTTGAAGCAGAGACAACAAGGTTGTCTGCAAATGATTCTCTTCCCTGGGGATGGCTTCAATGGAAAAGTTGTCAAACTTATTTATGGAATCCCATACGACATCCCTGTACTACTTCACCCTTGGGTCTTTAGCAACGAACTTCTTGTTGACTTGTGAAACAATTAGATCAGATTCCCCTTTTACATGTAGGGTCTTGATGTTCATATCGATGTCCAGGTTTATGCCTAAGATAAGGGCTTGATACTCGGCAATGTTGTTTGTGAAGTTGAACTCAAGTCTATATGAGAAAAGGGTAGTTTTGTTATCTGGTGATATTAAGACTATCCCTGCACCCGAGCATGTTCTTGAGTGCGCACCATGAAAATCTAGGGCCTAAGATCCTTCCCTCTTTTCTTCATTGAGGAAAAGGATTTTTTCCAAGATAAAGGTGTTGTCAATTACTTTTTCCAGAACCTGATGGGTTATATTAACATGGTACACAACACCTTCATTTTTGGTTTTGTTTGGGGAAGAACATTTTTCTTCACCTTTGATGATTTTAACTTTCCTTTATTTGTGAGGCTCTGCCAAGACTTGTTGAATGCATTGCAAGAACTTTTCTCCAACTTATTTTGCTGCTTGCCTCTTTTCAAAATCCAATATCTTACTTGGTGGGCAATGTGTTTTTCTTAGTGTTACTTCCTTTTATTCTTCTAAAATATTGATCATGGGACAATCTGCCCTTTCAAATTCTTTCTTTCATTCCTCTTGCAGGTAAGTTCTGACGTCGGAAGGGAAGTATGGTGATACAAAGTCATCAATATGATTAATCTGAAGGGTCTCTTTGAGATATTCTTCTTATTGTATGAGAGAGGAGGCTAAGTTTTCTTATATTTCATATGCTCTCTCTTGAGCCTCAAACAAAGTTGTAGGGAATCTCCCAATCAAAACCCCATACAAATCTTTCATGGTTGATATGTAATACTTGAGTATGGTATCTTTGGAAGGTATTAGCTCTTGAAGGAAACTTCTTATGAGGGTGTTAAACCTATCATTGAAATCCCTTATACTCTCCCATGACTTTCTCTTGCCACTTTGGAGTTGACTATACATTGATTGGTAATCTTTCTTCTTTCCAAATATTTTAGTGAAAATATCTTGAAAGAGGTCCCAATTCGTGATTTTTCCTAGGGAAATAATATCAAACCATTCCTTGGCCCTTTCGAAAAAAGTGTAAGAAAATAGCTTCATTAGGATATCCTCATGTTGGTCATAAGGTTCTAGATCATGTAGGAAAAAATATAAGTGATCTTCAGGTGTAGTGAGATCTTCTCCTGAAAATCTAGGAAGCCATTCCTTGAAGTCCTTTGGGATTTTATGAGGACATCCAAAGATCTTTGTTATGTCCAAAATTTTGTGTGCCTGTTTGGTATGCAGGTTCCATGTAGCATTTGGCGAGGTGGGTATGGGTGAGAGTGGAGGCGTGGAGGTAGTAGGTGAGGATGAAGGTCTAGGAGAAGTAGATGGAAAATTATGAGGAATGGGAGAGGTAGGGGGGATAGACTTTTTGGGCGAGAACTTACGACCCTTGGAAGGTTTTTTGGGGGTCGAGTAATTCCTCTTTCGAGTCTGTCTCATGGTGGAGTCTTCAGATGAGATTTAGTGTAAGATCAAAACGAAAGGTGGAAAGGGAACGTCCCTTGGGTGGATTTGCTAGGAAATATATGGTAAAGGCTTCGAGATATATTTCAAAAATTTCGTTAGACTTCCGAAGACGATTCAAAATCCTTCCCCGTAACAGTGCCAAAATGTTATTGCACAAGTTGTAGATTGGAAATTTCTTGACCCAACCACCAATTGGCGACAACTTAGAGAGAACCTACCCATTGTCACCTTAGGTAGGTGTTCCTGTCACTTTAGAGGTGAGGTGGTCACCTTAAGGGGGGAATATCGATGGCCCTAGGGGGAAATGAGATGGAAAATGATAAGTATGAATGGATGTCCCTATAGGTCAATTCTAAATGGTAGGAATAAATTGGAAAATAGTCTTGGGAAAGGTTAAGGGCTTCCAAATGAGTTGAGTGACCTACTGAGCATAAAGTACCTGCCCGAGAGACAATGAAAACCAAGGATACTTGTAATATGTTAGTTGGACAAGAAAGTTAAGCTTGTTGTCCCTAATTGCAAAAACAATAAATGATATATATCATCTCATAAAAGATAGTAAAGGATGCAAAATAAGTGCTAAAAGTATGTTTTAATAAGAAAGATACAAGCTAGTAAAGGCTAGCTCAACTCAACAATGATAAAGAAATATTATAGCATAAAAAGAAAGGATGAAAAAATAAATTACTGCAGTTTTATTTATCAGGCTTATGGATGTAGGAAACCAAGCCTTATAGCAGAAAAATCAGCCAATCAAAACTACTTCTAACTAGCTCAACAAGTGCACTAGGGTTAGTAGATAGCTAGGGGAAAATGAGGGGTTAGTCCTATGGTTAGTTTATGAGTTATTAGCGGTTAAAGGGTTATATTTTCTGAATCCTTATGTCTGTAGGTTAGTTTTGTAACAACATCAATAATTAATGGTTGAAAGGGGAGGCCTCAATGAGGCAAGAGAGCCAAAGGCTCAAGGAACAAATTCCCAAAAAAGACAACTTCAAAACTTGAAAAATTTCATGTTTACCAAGGCAACAATTTATTTCTCAATTGCAACAAGTAATGAAGAGTGCCTTTAATGATTGGGTTAATGGAGTCAAGAAATAAATAGCTAGAGGTACTACCTCCTTGTGGGTGTAAATCCTCTTACTCCCTAAGGAAAGTATCCCTAGCTAGGGTTTAGGATAAGACGGTGTATGCACTTATAATTTTCTTAGAAAACCCTTATTAAGCCAACAAATCTTAAGCATAAAATGACTGAGGCTAAGGTGGGGGTGTATACCCTTATAATTCCCACCTAGATCTAGAAAAATAACCTTGTCTTGAACATGAATGATAACACAATGTAAAAAAGCCTTACCAATTCAACGAACAATTATAAGATAAACCACCACAATAGAAAAAGAATAGCCTTCCAAGGCTAGAAAATCACTTACATCAACCAATAATCAAGAATATATCCATACACAAGAGAACAAGAGAGAAAATAGACAAGGATAGCGAAACTTTCCAGTCTAATAACTCTCACAATGGGAGATTTATGTTATGAAATGAGATCTTATGATCTATATTTATACAAAATGTCACTAAAATAGTTTGTCCACATTATAAAGGGTAAAACATAATACAAGGGGTCCACAACCCTTATATTACCCCTTGTAACCAAATAATATTAAAAAATTCATATTTAAATTCACTTTTACACAAAAAGAAACCCTAATTTAAGGTGATGTCACCCCTTTAGGGGATGTTTTGACACTAATAGAAAATCGTCGGAGTTGGAGATGCATTGTTAGGCCTCCAAAGGCCACATGCCAATAATGTAGGTCATATTGCCATGGTCAAGCCCTTTCTTTCCTCAAAACATCCATGTGTCAATGAGCAATAACTTCACCACCAAACCTTAGCTCTCCAAGTTGGCGTTTTTCCTCTCCTAGGAAAAACATTTGGCATATGAGGGTTAGGTCATGTATTCTAGGTTTCCTTTTAGGCCTCTGAAGGTATGTCTCTCTTATCTAGAAAGAGAGCCCTTGACATCTAACCTGTGGGATTCAAGCCCCATGAAATCCCAAGCTAGGCTTGTTCCTCCAAAACTTTCCACCAACTAGGTCCTTTAAAGACAAATACACATTCCCTCCAAGGATATCAAGTCACAATATCATGATGAGTAAATAAAATCGATAAATGAGCCATCTAAGCATGTGCATAAAAGATTACCTGGTAAAACAAGCAAGTTCTCAAAGACATTATGTGACTTGCCAAGCTTGGATATGGGAGGGTTAACTAGGTGTCCCATTGGGTAGATATTTCCCTAGGTCAAGGAGTGTTTCTCAAGTGATCCCTCTCTAAGACATGTAAATTGGATGAAGTTGTTAAGGACCAAGACTCATTGGGAATGGGGTTCATGCCATACAAGGGGTTGTAGTGTCTCATTCATGAGTGCCTTTGTAGTGGGTGTGTGTCACCTTTGTTTGCAATGCAATTTTTCTAAGCCCATCCTCTTGCCATTATTTTGTTTCTTTCATGTTTTAAAGGATGATGTGAAGGCCAATGTCCTAGAGTGGTGTCTAGATAATGACAATGTCACTCACAATTACCTTTCCGAAATGAGAAGGTTGGCTCGTGATGAGACCCCCTTTCTCTAAGTTGTCCAACTAAGAGCCACTACCCTCGCTTGGTGGACATATGATGATAATGTCATACTGATATATACTCATGATCATGATAGGCCGACTTGTGATGAGACCTCCTATCCTCCAACTAACCCCCTAAGCATTCTATCATTTATTCTTGTGGGTCCCCCTTTTCTTACAGAGAAGCATTTCATTTATTTCTTGGGGGATCCCTGGGTGAAGAATTTGGAAGGTTTATAAATATGATTTTATCTTTTACCCAACAACAATACCTCTGGGGCTTCAACCCCTCCTTCCCATAGAATAAGGGACAACCTATTCTTGGTTCAATACACCCTAAAGTCCCAAGAGACAAGGAAATTGGGGGTTTAAGTGATGGAAAGTGGTAAGTATGGGTGGGAATGATACAATGGATCTTCAAGGGAGTTCCTAGTAGAAAACCCATTCCGAGGAAGACCACTTACTAGGGGACAATGTAAACCAACAAGGTGAAATAGGGAAAAAGACATAACGTCCCACTATATGTCACAAAATATAAAGCAATCTAAGATACAACATAATCAAATGCCTCAAATATTGAAATGAAATTCACCATAATACCTGAATTGTAACTCATGGAGGAAGTGTTGATACTAAGAGGGGGGTGAATCAGTATCAAGTACAATTTAAAACCTTTTTCAACTTATACTTAAACCATTCAATTATATCCAATGAAAAATGAATAATAGTATAAGATTTACACCAATACACCACAATACACCTTGCACAATATATGAGAAATAATCAATAGTTATTGTTCAAGGGAAGTAATGACTTCCAAAGATAGCTACAACTTCCAAATGTAAAGGGAGGGATAAAACTCCAAGAGGAAGATACAATCCTCCAATATCAAGATAGGGTTAAACTCTCCATCCTTTCCCCTTCCTTCCACCCAAGAATATATGAGAGATAATAAAACTTTACATTAAATCATCACCATCAACCAACCTTCACATAGAGCCTAATAATGCTTCCTGAGACTTCTTCAACTTCTGTAATTCTTTAATTATTGGAATACTATGATCCTGTAGATAATATTACTCAATGTATTCTATGAACCTCCAATTTTCACTCCTTGAATCCTCCCCAAATGAAGTTATAGGAATAATGGTAGACTTTATTCAATTCTGGTGTATTCAGGAGAGAGAACTTGTACAGAATGCCCCACACTCAATATTTAACATCAGATTATGAAACTCACACACAAGAAACCAAATTTTGTACTATTTCCAATGAAATTGGTCCCACTTCATTTGGATTCTCTATGAATAATTTATGACTATTTTACCTAGAACACCTGTTTATTGACTAGCTTCAGGACTGGTCAAAAACCCTATCTTCCATAGAGTGTATCTCAATAATTATAGCGAATCAAGAGCTGAAAATTTTAACATAGGTACCTTGATATGTCTTCTAAATACCATAGAAATTTCACCATCTTAATCGTTCTAGAAAAAAAGGTATAGCGAAAATGGTAAGATGACCTGAAAATAACATACCTTAGAACACATCACCAAAAGACTTCATCCTCCCTTGAAATCTGGCCTTATTTACTTCTGATTTCCTCTGAAATTTGACTTGTGTGTCAAATGAATGTATAATGATATGTATGTATACCATTTATGTCACTTCCTTTTAACATTAGGGCCGACCTGATACTTTCTTATTTTGTAATTCTTTTCTTTAATTATCTTCAGGGCCTACATGTACTTCTTCAATTCACTTTGTCATCTTCAAAAATTCATTTCTCCTTAACCATGAGGATCCACATGATGTGTCACATACCACCGGAAACAAAATGATGTATACTATCCATTCATGGGTGTTGTATCTGCATGTGCATTGTCCTTCATGTCCAAATACCTTCATCAATCTTGCGACCCAAAATCCATGACTAGGGTTGACATCAATGACAACAAGCAATATTCCAACAATCTCCCCCTTTGTCATTGATGACAACACTCATTCTCCCCCTATCGACATCATCCCAATTTCTCTCCCCCTTTGACATCAATGGCAAAGGGCAGGGCTTCTCCCCCTGAGTTTAATGGCAAAACATAACTCTCTTCTTTGGGGCTTCTTCCCTTGAACATGTGGCACTCAATAATACTTCATCCTTATTTTTGGTCTTTGGGACTTTTTCTTCCTTGGAATCCTTTTGTGTGGATTCTATATTCTCTCTCTTCTTCATGTCTAGGATGTATATGTTGTTCGATCTTCTTGTTGTAGTTGCAACCAATCTTTCTGAGTTATTTTCTCTGATTTTACATTTTCGGGAGTCAAAGGTAAGAGTGTATCCTTGATCACATATTTGCTGACACTAAGGAGATTATGCTTCATATATTCAACCAATAGGACTTTTCTTTCTTTTACATTTTCACTTCCAAGCTTTACAGTTCCTTTTCCAGGTATTTTGGTAGATGAGTCATCTCCAAATGCAACATTTCCACCCTTTTTCTTCAAGCTAACAAATTTGGTTTGATCTTCGGTCATATGAGATGAGCACCCACTATCTATGAACCATTCATATATTTCTTTGCATTCTTTAGCGACCAATGTTATTTCACAATTTTGATTTTGTGGAATTTCTTTCCTTTTCCATGTTGTAGTTGGTATACAGACATTTGGCATACGATTATCTTCCTTCATCTCTCTGCAATCTCATGCTTTATGACCAAGATTATTGCACTTGTAACATACAATATTTTGATCCATTAATGGGTCAAATGGATTATAATTTCTGTTGATATTTCTACAAACATTTCCATATCTACTATTTTCACCATTCATGTAGCTTGCATAGTTATTCCTTTCATTGATTCTACAATTGATTTCCTTGTGTCCAAAATTTCCACAAGTATAACAATGTCCAAGAAATAAATTTTGATACCTTGGAGTAAGTGATCTTCTTTGTGGTGTGGTCCATCTGGGTTCACAATCTATTCTTCTGTAGTTTCCTTCATAATGATTGCTTTCATACCTGATGGGAGAGGATCTTCTTGATGTCT
>JZKD02S1591778.1:433464-456005 GCA_000966675.3 Picea glauca
TGGTCTTTTCAAGCTTGTAATTCTCTTCTTCACAACTACTCAATTCACCTTTTAGTATTATGTTTGTGTTTCTAAGCTTGATATTTTCAGTTTCAACATGCTTCAACTTTTCAAGGTTCTCATCTTCTTGTTCACTCTCTGCATTGTCTTTGTATCCCCAAAAGGAATCAATCTTGGTTTCTTCATCTGAATCTTCTTCACAAATGATTTCTTCTTCTTTAGAATTCTCGTGATCATCATCCTGGGTTTCTTGGGTTATGAAGAGGACTTCTCCTCCATCATTATCTTCTTCATCACTCTCATCTGAGGAGATGTAATCATCCTTGGAGTAGAAGCTCTTTTTATTGTTGAGACTTCTCTTTTTATAGTAGCAGTTTTCAACAATATGTATTATTCTACCACAGTTAAAGCATTTGAGAGGAGACTTACCTTTGTATCTTCCACTTCCCTTCTGGAACCTTCTTACAAAATTTGCTATTTCTTCATCAAGGTCGTTATCCTTGTCTTTTGTTTTATTTATGGATTTAAAGGATGCTTCATTGTTTGTCTGGTACCTATTCTCATTTCATATGCTATAAGAGACCCATGTAATTAATCCATTGTCATTTTGGTCAAGTCCCTAGTTTCTTCAATTGTGGAGACCTTAGCATCATACTTCAAGAGAAGTGATCTCAACACTTTTTGTACAACTAACGATTCATCGATATCTTCACCTAATCCTCTGATAGCATTAACAACTTCATCAACTCTAAGAATATAGGTTTCAATATCTTCCTTTTCATTCATCTTCAAATTTTCAAATTCTTCTCTATGTCATTGAAGCTTGACTTGCTTAAATTTTGGATCACCTTCGTAGATACTCTTGAGTTTGTCCCATACCTATTTAGCAGTGCTGCATCCCATCACTTTGCTAGCAATGGTTGGTGCCAATGCTTCTAGATTAACATGTCTGTATTTTGATTACAACTCATAAGATTCTTCTCATTTGGATCGGTTGGAGCATTATTTGGGATTAAATAGCCATTTACAATTGAGTACCAAATGTCTACTCCCAAATCTGTTGGGTAAGTTTTCACTGTATAACTCCAGTATGCATAATTTATTCCATCAAAATTTTGAATCCCATTTGAAATGTGCTCATGGTCATCCATCTCTGCTCAAGATTTTCCTTCCAGTGGTTAAACTGTTTTGAAGGCAACCTGCTATGATACCAATTGTTGATACTGAGAGGGGGGTGAATCAGTATCAAGTACAATTTAAAACCTTTTTTAACTTATACTTAAACCATTCAATTATATCCAATGAGAAATGAACAATAGTATATGAGTTACACCAATACACCACAATACACCTTGCACAATATATGAGAAATAATCAATAGTTATTGTTCAAGAAAAGTAATGACTTCCAAAGGTAGCTACAACTTCCAAATGTAAAGGGAGGGATAAACATCCAATAGGAAGATACAATATTCCAATATCAAGAGAGGGTTGAACTCTCCATCCTTGCCCCCTTCCTTCCACCCAAGAATATATGAGAGATAATAAAACTTTACATTAAATCATCACCATCAACCAACCATCACATAGAACTTGATAATGCTTCCCGAGACTTCTTCAAATTCTGTAATTCTTAAATTCTTGGAATACTCTAATCCTGTAGATAATATTACTCAATGTATTCTATGAACCTCCTCCAAGTATCACTCCTTTAATCCTCCCCAAAAGAAGTTATAGGAAGAATGATAGACTTTATTCAATTCTGGTGTATTCAGGAGAGAGAACTTGTACATAATGCCCCGCACTCAATATTTAACATCAGATTCTGAAAATCGCACACAAGAAACTAAAGTCCGTACTATTTCCAATGAAATTAGTCCCACTTAATTTTGATTCTATATGAAGAAGTTACGACTGTTTTACCTGGAACACTTGTTTATTGACTAGCTTCAGGACCAGTCAAAAACCCTATCTTCCATAGAGTGTATCTCCATAATTATAGCGAATCAAGAGATGAAAATTTTACCATAGGTACCTTGATATGTCTTATCAATACCATAGAAATTTCACCAACTGAATCTTTCTAGAAAAAAACATTATAGAGAAAATGGTAAGATGGCTTGAAAATAACATACCTTATAACACATCACCAAAAGACTTCATCCTCCCTTGAAATTAGACCTTCTTTACTTCTGATTTCTTCTGAAATTAGACTTGTGTATCAAATGAATGTATAATGATATGTATTTATACCATTTATGTCACTTCCTTTTAACATTTGGGCCGACCTGACACTTTCTTATTTTGTAATTCTTTTCTTTAATTATCTTCAGGGCATACATGTACTTCTTTCTTCAATTCACTTTGTCATCTTCAAAAATTCATTTCTCCTAAACCATGAGGATCCACACGACGTGTCACATACCATTGAAAACAACATGATGTATACTATCCATCCATGGGTGTTGTATATGCATGTGAATTTTCCTTCATGTCCAAATACCTTCATCAATCTTGCAGTCCAAAACCCATGACTAGGGTTGACATCAATGACAACAACCAATCTTCCAACAACAAGGCCTAGTTCCTCATGGAATCCAGCTGGTGTGGTAGATGCCATCTAAAAATACTAACCTCTGTGGTGGTAAGAAGGGTCTCCGTATGTGTAAGTGGATATTGTTGGTCATGTAGTCTCTTGACACTCCATATCTACAATGTGAAGGCCTCGATACATGATCTCCTTAGTTATCCCACAAAATGGGGATAACAACTTCGACCACCAAGCTTGGAGTTGGAGCACACGAGGAAGAAGAAGACCCTTCCCTCAATGTGGATTTGGAGCCCATTTTTCTACAACAACCATTATTGGGGTGTTATTTGTTAATCATATTTCCATTGGAATAATATAGTATTCTTTATTATTTACTTTATCTTTTGTTTTAATTATTAGATGCATGTCCTTTCCTTGTATCTTATTTCTTGCATAAGGTAAATTATGGAATAATCTTGTTTGCGTCTTGTATGTTTCTTTTTTTTTTTTATCTATTTCTTAGGTTGCACAACCCTTAAGGAGGATATTTTTGTACACCCTAGTAACAAAATACCAACACAAATTGGTGACTCCATTGGGGAATTTGAGTAAGCTATTTTGGGAGAAAAGTTTGAGGAATAAGGAAGAGCACAAAAAATGAGGCAAACAACTAAGGAATGGAACAAAGAAGCAATGCATGCCGAGAATCAAGGAAAAAGAAACACGAAAAAATGAAGAGTCAAAGAAGGAAATGGTTGTGTCGAAGACTAACCACACACTGCGGGTGGATATGTGGACAAGCCTAATCCACTAGGTTTTGGGAATCATTGTAATGGGTTTAACACACATTTTGGTAGTATAAATAGATGACGTATGAGGTGTGTAGGGGATATCTAAGATCGATCTTATCTTTGGCATGTTTGGAGAGTTTTGAGTCACAATTACTAGTTTTTGGTCGAGAGTCTTGGAGATGATTCTATTTTAAAGTTGTAGTTGTGTGTTAGGTCACAAGTTGTGGAGCTTGGTGCAATGATGGTCAGCCTCACCAATACTTATGTACTACTGATGTAATGCACACAATGCGACATTTTGATGAAGAATACTAAGAAGAAGAAGATATTTGTGGATGTAGCCCAGGGGGGTGAATCACAATAAAACATGGTGTCTCTATGTGTGTTTCTCTTATGTGTTGATTTTATATGATTTATGATGAATGAGTAAGTAAATGAATGAATTTGTTACACAATATATTAGACATGTTATTTACTGCATAATGAATGTTGAAGGCTAAATGAATGGTAAATCTGATGATGAATATTGAAGTAGAAGTATAAATATGACTTGTTATCACATAATCTTGTCAAAGCCTTAGGGGTTTGTTGTTTCTACCTAAGTCTGCATATTTTTCCTGTATCTCTCCCTTTTGCAGACCCGAGCATGAGTTTTTCCTCTCGGCTTGTAGTTTTTCTTCTGTTCGCCTTCATCTATTTGATCAACCTATTTTTTTTTTCTGCCAGCTTGCCTGAAAAGTATCGACCCTAAGACTTTCTGTTTTCCCTAAGGTCGATCACTCCTCTCTTTATCTCTGTATTTGATCTTTTGTTCCCAAGTCCTCTACCAGTCATCTGAGTAATTGTTCACAGGCCGCAGTCGTGAGCACCAAGCGCAACACCTGAAGTGGTCTAATATGAACTCAAATCAAGCGAGCGAGCAAGTTCAGTGTTCAATGAAGGCAAGTGAGCACGGAAATTGGGAGTTCAAGGTTCTCTTCATAAAGGTTCATCCGTAGACTAAAACCCCGAGACATGAAAAGATGATAGCTTTAATTTGAGCCATCCAAATTAAGGGATGTGTGGCGTAGGATCGTCTTTTTGTGATTTCACAAGTTGGGAAAGTAAGAGGGCAAAGTCTTAGAGGCTCGCGAAGTGCTAAGTCCTGAGATGATCTGGGTCGTCTGATGCAGAGAGACACGTTTCACCCAATCTAAGCAATCATGATTTCACAACCCAGAGGTTTGAGCATGGAGTATAACATGAACTCGCGAAACACGAAATCGCGACACACCTAAGAGTGGGGCCCATGGTCACAACCCAGGGTCATATGGAAGTGAGGTTGAATGAAAGGAAAGTGTTTGATTGAACGATAGACGACTAAGGTTGTTTGAGGAGACGATCATGGCCATTGAGATCAAAGGAGATATGACCATTGATCTCAATGGGTCATTTTGTGGGATTGAGCATCAGAACATTAGAGATCAGGGGGAGTGAAAACTCCTGAAATGTGAAACCCCGAAATATCATGCAGGATAAGCATGAGGTCATGGCTCGGGGTCGCATGGGGAAATGGGAAGAATCTACATGAAAGGATGGAGCAACCGAGTTGGTTACAGAAAAATAGTTGCATGGCCTCGAGGTGCCATAATTGACTGAAAGGGATTGTGAGTTCGTCTGGAACGTTCATGGGAGTCAGACCTTGTCCTGATCCCAATAAAAGAAGTTAATGAGAATTAAGAAGGTGGTTGAAACCTCATTTCACCACATAAATGGAAAGCATGGGAAATCTGGTCGTTGAGGGCAGATTGTCAACCCAAGGTCCCCTTGTCAATGAATTTTCCTGCAAAGCCCATACCGATCCGAGATAGTGTCCAACAAAAGAATGCAAGTGTGGCCTGACAGAAGAAGATGCAGGTGCCAAGACTTGAATGTAGTGACTGGAGTGTGCTTCTGAAGGGAGCAAGTTGTTTGAGTATAAATACTCAATTTTGATATTTTGTTATGGTCGATGATAGAGCAAAGCTCCCAAATTGTAAAGTTTTAATGAACTCACTGGTTATCTGGTTATGTATATGCATTTGAAACTTCTTGTTTAATGAAATTCAACTTTCTTACTCCCTCTTGTTTCCCTTTGGTGCTGAAAGATTTCATGATTGACTGATTCACTTGAATTATTGTGACTACATTATGATGAAATATTGATTATAGTGTTGTTATAGTTCCTTTCAATTTCTTTGAGATTTAAATTCGAGAAGTTCTTGTGTTTAAATTGTTCCTCCTTAGACTGTTGAAAGACTTGATGTCCTTGGCAGACCTCTACATTTCTCACTGAAGTCTTCCTCCTACTCACCTTTACTACAACTTATTGTCTAAAGTTAAACTAAGACCTCACCTGCTCATGCATATTAGTCCAGGTTTTCTGAGTTAAGACAATATTTTCTTGATACTGTGCCCATTTGACCCCTTTTTATAACCAACCTGTGACATAAAAATCTGATGGGTATCAGGCTTATCTCTGTTGCAATCCAGAGGTGACTTTCGATGCTAACATTTCTGGTGTCGTTGATGGGGATGAAATTGAATATTTTATTTGGGATTGAACGACAAAGCTTACTGGTTCTGAAGGTGCATCATAACTTATTACATCAAAGATTGCAGTTGTGCACCAGGCAACTCCATTGATGCGAATCCACTGGTGACTCCACTGTTTCAGCTGTGGCTTCTAAAGGCAGACACACGAGGTCTACTCCACACCTTCCTTTAGCAACACCTAAAGCTGATCCAGAGAAAATTGTCAGAAAGGGAAAGGCCCTCCGAGAAGGTGTTTCTACTACTGAACTAGGTATTTCTGATGATTTTCACTGTCCTCCTGTAGGAAATCCAATATCTTCTTCGCATTCTCCTATTATACCATTTGTTGGAGTTTCCAAAATTTTAAATTTTGGGAGTGTTCCTATTGGGTTTTCCCCTTTTGGTCTTGGTTTGGAGGGAGAAATATTTGTCACTCCTATTTCCCCTGAAGTCGTACCATGGTTTAGACCCACTGCCTCATAATATTTTTCTACCTCGGGCTTTACCACCCCTCCTCCTATTACAGTTGCTACTATGTGAAGAAAACCCCCTACTCCCTCAAGCCCTATAGCCTTTTCTTCAAATCCTCTGTTGTTTCCCTTTCCTCTCAGAAGCTCAGGTCCAGTCTCCCCTGTTCGAAACCCATATCCTCCTAAGTCTCCTCCACCTATCATCCCTATGGAAGGTTCTAATCCTCCTAGAAACAGAATGGATGCCATAGTGGCTATTAGATATGCCCCGCTGGTCTTGCCTCAACCTCTTAATGCCCTCCTAGCTGGTGGATACCTTAAGAAGCTACCTAAGTTTACAGGGGAGGGAGATATAACCGTAGAGGAGCACCTTGCAACTTTCTATAGTTATGCAGAAAACTATGTCATAGTAGACAAAGATGTATGGATGGGGATTTTTGTTCACAGTCTTGATGGAGAAGCCAGGAAGTGGTTCAAAGCTTTGGCTCCTCGATCCATCGATAGGATTGAGGATCTTGATGATGTTTTCATGAGACAATGGGGGGATAAGAAGGACTTCATGTATTATATCACAAATTTTAGGTCCTTAAAGAGAAAAGAGGGAGAGTCTGTCTTTGACTTCTCCAAAAGGTTCAACAAGATGTACAATAAAATACCTGTTGAGATAAAGCCTACAAAGGCCTCTGCCAAAACTACCTATGCTAGTGCTTTTGACCCTGACTTCTTCCTCCTATTAAGAGAGAGAAGATATACTTCCTTGGCTCACATGCATGATGCATCCCTGGAAGTAGAGTCTAACATATTGGTAGTTGACTGACTCAGGAATAAGACTGATAGAGACATAGGAAGAGGAAGATATGAATCCTCAACCTCCAGTTCCTCTGCCCCCCCCGCCTAAATGGATGAAGTAACCAAGTTACTAAAATAACTTTCGGCTAGAATGGAAAGGCTGGAATTACAAGGGAAGCAGACATACAAAAATCCTCAAAATATTGATAACAGAGTCAACTTCAGGAGGCCGAATAAGAATTCTCCTCAGATCATGCCAAGGGAACAAAGGGATAGAGATAGAAATGATAAGAAAATTCAAACCCATCTCCAAAACAACCTTGTTACTGAGGAGGAGAGGGAGGAAGAAGAGCTTGAGATTGATCCTGAAATCCATTGTGTAGGAGACACCTCCCCGTTTCCTCATTTAACTCAATCCGCATATGAGGAATCCCTCATGAACAATCAAATAAATGAGCTGAGTAAAGGGGAAAAGGCCAATAATATCCCAAGTAAATACAACCTCAGATTTAAGAATAAAGAAGGGAATTCTGACGTCCCTGATCCAACTCCCAGAGTAGAGAAGCTTGCTAAAGACACAACAAACACCAACAAAGAAAAGAAAGCTTAGAATTCCCCACCAATAGCCAAAGACCTTGTCCCAGAGGTGAGAGAAATTCTGAAGCCCCCTTCCTCCTTTAAATTTGATCTTGAAATTCAGAATATCAGAATCCATGTCCCCCTTTCAGAGCTAGTTAAGCATGAAGGCTTCAAAAGTTCCCTCTCTAAGTTGTTGCAGCCCGAGCCACCCTGTCATTCCATAGACTCAGTGAATCTCCAAGATGAAAAACCTGCAGTCATTTTAGGTCCTATGGTAGAATATATAGACGATTCATCCCCTCCCTTATACACATCCCTAAACATACACGATAAGGTGTTGCATAACTATTTGATGGATTCTGGGGCATCTCATAATCTCATGCCCGAGACTTTCATGGAAGAACTCAGATTAGAAATCATAAAATCTTATCATGATTTATATTCTTTTGATTTGAGGAGGGTGCAATGTATTGGGGTCATCAAAGATCTAGTGGTAACCTTGTTTCAACTGCCCATGAAAAGTGTGGTCATGGATATCATGGTGGATGATGTTCCTCCCAAGTTTGGTATGATATTTTCAAGATATTGGATAAAATGACTTGGGGGAAACTTGCAGATGGACCTCACATATGATACCATTCCAGTCTTTGGAGGGGATCATAGGAGACTTTACATAGAAGCTCAGTTGGCCTACATTATGAGTGATGAAGTCGATCCTATAGGTTATCCTATATTTGACCTTGATACTGACTTGGGATCCAACTTGTTGCAGCTCACTGACACTCCTGAAACTCCTCTTCAAATCAGAAATAAACCTATTTCTTTTAATGAAATACCTCCCCCAACTACTTCTGTGTGGAAGATGTTCTTTGATGGAGCCTCTTCTAGGGAAGGTCCTGGTGCTGGAGTAGTTTTTGTGTCACCTTGTCAAGAAACCATATCTCTGTTATACAAATTAGAATTTGAAACTACCAATAATGTGGTAGAATATGGAGCTTTTTTTCTGGGCTTAAGGGATGTAAAGGACATGGGAATTGAAGACATAGTAGTGTTCGGGGATGCTGAGTTGATTTTCCAGCAGATCAGAAAGGCTTATTAGGCCAAGCACCCTCGACTTAGAAGTTACGAAAATGAAGTGCGGGACCTGATTGACAACTTTTTCTTGGCCTTCAACATTTCATTTTTTCTCAGAGAAGAAAATGTCATGGCCAATTCTCTGTCTGTCTCAACAAGCTAGTTCAGGATCCCACTGCAACCTTGTTACCCATGATTTTGGTCATGATGATGATGCATTTATGATGGTGTACTCAGACTCTTCATAAGAACTTTCTCTTGAGAAAAGTTACTTTCATCTCTTCTCAGAAAACTCATTTTTGAAGAAGGTTCGCAGGCTGCTAGTACATTTGGGTGCGAGAATGACCCATTCTTGCAGGCTGCCTTAAGACAGGGTGCAAACTTCTCGCACTGTGTTAAACAGCTAGGGTGCGAACTCTTTCTAAAGCAAGGAAAAAGATGAATTATCGATGTTTCTAGAAGGGAATCTTCTAGAAGGATGAGTTGGCATTCGAATGGTTATCTTAGTACTGGATTCCCTGATATTTTGGGATCATTCTTATCCAAGTAACTAATTCATTCTCTCCTATATATTGAGGGAATTCTCATGGAAAAAGTTAAGCAAGATTCATTGGAGAATTGGTGAAAGAATTGTGTGAAGAACTCAGCATTGAACCGTAGCTTGGAGACTCTAGCAAGTCTATCAAAAGGATTTGATCTTCTTTATGCAAGGATTGAGCAAGTGTGTGTGTCGGAGCCAAGGGCCATCGAAAGGAAGTTTGCGATATCAAGGCTCAGGTTGTAATCTTTACTTTCCATTAATATGATACAGTGGCATGTCCCTTTCCCATAAAGCTATTTCCATTTTATTGTGTAATTCCTTGATCATACACATAGGTTAACTGTTGAATATATCGTGTTATCTTCACTTTGGTTGGTTTGTGTTGTCTTGGTCTTAGTTGCACAAGAGCACTGGAGTGAAGCGAGAGAAAAAAATACCATAGGAAGCGATAATAAGGTATGTTATTTGTTCTTGCCTCCTAGTTAATTCAACAGTCAAAACTTAGGGAAAGAGTCAGGTCCTGTCCTATTTTGTTCTAGATTTAGGTGGATTTAGGGAGATCAGTTAGTGTCCGAACCTACCGATTAGTCCGATAAAAAAATTGGCGACTCCACTAGGGATCAATCCCATTTTCTTTGAGGCTTTTGGTGTTTTTCTGTGGCCATTTTCTCTGGTTTTACTTTTCTCCTTTCCTATCAATCTCTGAGTCTTCAGGATATCCTGTTAGACCCTCTAGATCCAGAGGCTTTTTCAAATTTTGCTTCATTTTCCAAAATTTTGACTATGTTCAGACATTCTCACACTGCACTTCACTGCAGCCTGCGAGAATTGGTAGGGTTCGCACTCTGCCTTTAGGTTTCAGTGCGAGGTTCTTGCACCTTGCTCAAGGGTCACCTGCAAGAATCATTAATTCTCGCACTGTGTAATACTACCAGCCTACGAACTACTATTTTCAAAAATTTGGATTTGAGTTTTGGCATTTTTAACTGCCCAGATCAGTTTAGGTGCCTCATAAGAGTTTCTTGTACCATTGATTGATTTCTTTCTTGTCTTCGTTTGCGTGCATGAACGGTCTTAGGATTTCAAGGCTCTTCTTGTCACTTTTGTCTTGACTTTCATTTCTTAACTTTTCTTGGCAAAACCATTCTATCTGATTTCAGAATCTGAGTGTGTTTGATCAGTTAAGGACCAGTGATCGGTTGAAAGTTGAGTTTTCTTGGTCTTTTCTCATTTGCTTATTGTTTGAAAGGTCATTTTTCTTATGCACTTGAAAAGACTATTTTGGTTTGCTCTTTATTTTTGTTTTCATTGAAAGAGTGGATTGGGTTTTTATCATTGCTTGTTCATTTGGATTTTGATTTTCTGTACTTTCATTGACATAGTGAGGGTCCTTTTTGAAAAGTGAACAAAATTTTTTCTTTCAAAAAATCTTTTTCATCTTTGAAATCATTGAAAATCAAATGTTGAAATTATTGAAAAAGACACAATAGAGAATTGTCATTTGATGTGTGATTTGTTGCATTTGCATTTTAAAGGAAATTTTGCATTGTAGTTCAAGGTTGATCTAGAAAACTTTCTCTCACTCCCATACATAGGATTCATTGAATGAAAAGTGATACATTTCATTCTCATCCTTGCATTTTTGGGTCAGAGTCATACAACATAAGTTTCACCTCCATTTCCTTTGAGTAAACAACAACTCTTAATAACACTATGTAATCATAAAATTTATCTAGTCACTCTTTTCTAGGGCTCTATTACACCAACATTTAGCTAGGCTAGCGCTTTGGAGTAGGAAGAGAGATACACTCTCCAAAAGCACAAAACCCACAATAGCATCTGGTGTTAGGGAGTGTTAAATTCCATTTGCAACATCCTGTCCTGGGAAGCCCTTCTCACACAAGGGTCAAACATGAGGTCACATTGATATTGGTAGAGTTACTCACCCTACTTTGTTGATATCAATGTAGAGATTGCACGTATTACGAGGATCACTCGGAGGTATACCCACAATGATGAGTGGAAGCCTTTTGAGTTGATTTCGAGATAGATACCCTGCCCTTGCGTGTGGATCGGACTGTCGACTGTCCCCCCAGGATTTATTGTTGTTGGTGGTGACCTTAGTGGCCTATCTTTGTAGGTTCTTACCCAAGGTGACTGTGGAGGGAAAAGTCTTCACGGTACCTGGAATTGACGTTGACCAAACTCACTCGGGCTCCTTGGAGGGTATACCCACGATTATGTGTGGGAGCTTGCACCAGGGTGTAAGTCCGTTAAGCAGGTCGTCGGCGTAACTTTTCCACCCTATCCCCGCCCCTTCTCGTCTCGTTGTTGCGACGTTGGATTTCATCACCAACTAGTGGCTTCGAAATTAGAAGGTCTTGTTTGCTTGGTGTTGCTTCCTAGATTTTTTTTACTAGCGTGTGTTGTTTGTTTCTCGAAGTTGACCATAGGATTTTCTTCACAAAGTTTGTTACTCTTTTACAATAGCTCCTCCATGTCGTTCACGTAGAATGCATGGTTTATCTCCAGAGCATCTGGAAGGTTCTCAACCCTTGCCTACAAGTACACCTGAGGGCTCTCCTTGGTAAAGTGAAGCCAAAGTCATCACCACACCACAAGTGGAACGAACTAACTCTCTAGAACATTTTCGAATTACAAATACTTGAGAGGACTTTCGACTTCACCCCGATTCTGAGAGATGTTTTATGCGAGCAGACTCTTCCGGAGACTTAATTATTGTGTATTCCAGATCTCCGACTGGACCCTTTCCCGGTATAGAAGGCCAAGATCCCTTTTGGTCTACAGGTGTTTTTCGACGAGACATTTTTGGTCTAGGTTCACTTGTGATTTCTGAGATCAACCCCCCTGTGATTTCTGAAATCTCTGATACAGAGACAGCACCAGTGACTACCACTTATCACTTTACCGTACCTGCCGAAATGACCCATCTTGCAACTACTACAAGTGTTCCAACCGGGTTTACTGCAGTTAGTCTTGCTCCTATCAACACACCACGAACGCCCAATGTCGCTCCGACACTATCGCCTGGATACCCTGCGTTGAATGCTTCCATTCCTACTCCTGCGCAAACTCCATCTGGCTCTCCTAGTGGTCCTTCTTCTGCTGGGCACTTCTTCCTGGTTTTGTCCCAACACTCCCTCAATTTCCTTTTGGAGGACCTTCTTCGTCTTCTACTGGAAATCCTAATCCTAGTGGCGCTACTCCGTCATTCACTCCAACTTATCAGTTTCCAGTTAGTGGATAATCTCATCAAGGTAGTATAACTCAACCTCCTCTCAGTTGAAAAATTCCAATTGGAACACCACCTTCGATGGGAGGACCAACCCCACCTTATGGGCAAAACATACCTCCATCCTTGGCCCAGTATTGGAATCAGTTGATCCAAAATCCTCCTCAATCGACTGGGGGGTAGCAGTTTCCAGCTGCGTCTGTAACACCCCCTAGCATGGGCCAACCATATCCAGGTTCGTTCAATCCCATTTGGGGGGCGAATGCTCAAACTCAAGCCCCTCTTCCAGGGTATAATCTGATGAGTTACTATTATGTCCAACCACCACCAAATATTCTTGGATCTTCACATTATATGCAGACTACTTATGGTCCTACTGGTTTGCCGACAGGGCTTCCTCCCCAAAGCCACCAGTACCCGCAGGTGAATCGACAGTTACCTTTTCTCGCCACTTTGGATCTTCTGGATTTGTCAAGTATTTTAAATGATCCTATTTGTCACTCTCCCAAATGGCCTGTTATACCAGCCAAGCTTCCATCGGACATTCCTAAATTCGATGGAAAAGTGGGAGAGGACCCGAACAATCACGTTATGAATTTTCACCTATGGTGTTCATCCAACTCGTTGATGGATGACTCTATTCGTTTACATCTTTTTCAATGAACTCTTACCAGTTCTGCTGTGAAGTGGTATGTTGAATTGCCACGAGGTTTCTTCTCTGATTTCAACACCCTCTCTATGGCTTTCCTTACGCATTACCAGTTACCGATCCATTATGACACAGGAACCAAGATTTCGACTTCCTTCAAATAGACTAAAGGCACTCATATCTCTGATCAGATCCATGAGTGGTGAAGGAGACGACGTCTCATTAAACTTGAGCTCCCCGATTAGTTACTGGCAAAATGGTTTACAAAATCATTTGTGAACGAAATCGGTAAGGATATTTCCATGGGTGGTGTAGTCACGGAAGAGTAGGCTATAAGTCGTGCTCAATATCTTGATCTCGTTTATTCACAAACGAGAACCCTTTACGATTTATTACCTGAATTACCTCATCCTAATACTTCCAGCACTTCAACTACTACAGCTGCCTCGCATGCGGATGACAGTGTGATTGGTACTGCCCAAGCCCAATCACATTCCGTTTCAAGCACCAACCCTAAATATGCTTCTAATGTTCAAAATGCTCCGTCTCCTACCACTCCCACCGGAAAGACTTCTGAGGTAAATGTCGTTCAATCTACCCCAGCCGATAAAAACAAATCTAAAAAGGGGAGAGGCAATAATAAGAAGGGAAAAAATAATCCTCAAGCAGAGCAAACTAAAACTACCCCTGTTGACGATCGGGATAAGCGCAAACCACGATACCCTTTCGTTATCTGTGGTGATGATCACTACATGAAGGATTGTCCATGACATGCCGAGGTCACTAAGTTCCTTCAGGGAGCTCCAAAACCATCTGCACCGGCAGTCTTGTCCCAACCCTTCCCGTCTCAACAACAGACATAGTTGGTCATTCATGACCAACCATCTTCTTCTACTACATCATATGTTTTGATGTGTACTGGTGATTCTAAGTAGAACAACGTTGCACTCACAACTCGAGCCAAAAATTATTCTTCATCTGAGGAGAAGGTTGACGATTTACCCCCTTCTTTGGTACAACCCTCTCTCGCGACTCCACCTACTAACGATCCTCTTCATCTCGAATGACCGAGCCTCGACACAGTTCTGTGACCCCCCCCAAAGGGTGCCGTTTGGAAATTGACTTTCAATCCTCATGCTCATGTGGCCTAGAACTATAGCATTGTTGAAGATCTAGCCCAAGCACCTTCTGCGATGTCAGCCCTTGAAGTCCTTCAAACTTGTCCCGCACAATGGAAGGCACTGTTGAAAGCTATTGGTGGAATTGACCCGACGAACACAAATTTAATAGTCTTTGACTTGGACGATCACATTCCAAGGTTACCCCCTCAACTTGCGTTCCAAATCCAAGTTGTTGTTTCTGATAAGAACATTTGTCAAACCGTTATCGACGAGGGTGCCTCGACGTGTGTCATGTCTTTTGCTTGCTGGAAAGCCATTGGCTCTCCTTCTTTGAATGAATCACAAAACACTCTTAAAGCCTTCAATGGCTCTGGTTTTAAGCCCTACGGTGTTCTTCCTTCATTTCCCATCATGTTAGAAGGTAAGACAGTCCAAGTTGAAGTGGAAGTCTTTGACACTCCCCTTGATTATAATCTTTTGCTTGGCCGCAACTAGATCGATTCCATGCGCACTGTTGTGTCGACACTTTTCTGTGTAGTACGTTTCCCTCATCAAGGAAAGGTTGTTACCGTTGACCAACTTGCCTTCTTCAATTATGATACTCATACTGGCAACATACCGTTTATTGCTAAAACCCCACCGGGTTATGAGAACTTCGGTGTAGGCCTTCTAAAGGACTCCTCGTAAATGGGTACTTTCCCCATTCCACCGCTCGATGTTTCATGCTCATCTGTTGCTTCTATCAACATGATCTCCACTTTGCCTCATGAACTTCCTACTTCTCATGACCCTTGGATAGTCCCTAACCCTGAAGATCATATTCGTTTCGACGATGTAATGCTGTTAAGTCCCGTTGAATCCTCCTATTAGGCCATTCAATTGGCAACACCTTCTACCCCCACTCTTGATGAGTTGTCTCTCGATCCTTTTCATGTTATTTTTCCCATTGACGAGATGATCATGTCCGTCATGGAGGACACCCCTTGGGATGATGGACATCATCATTCCATCCTCTTTTTGGAGAAACACACTCTTGAGAACTACCAACGGATCTCGACTCCGTCGACCGTTGTCATCATTTCGACTGTTCCCAAGTCTACACATGATGTCCTTGCTGAAGGAAACTTAAGTAACATCTCGCCCACGATTCCCATTGACATATCCATCAAACCTGGAATCGTTGAAAATGTCCATATTGGAGCTTCGTGTTCCCCTGATGAAATAGTCACCTATACGTCCCTATTCAAAGAGTTTCGTGACATATTCGCCTGGAGCTACGAAGAAATGCTGGGTATCGACCCTAAAATTGTAATACATGAGATAAAGAAATATCCTGACACTAAACCCGTCCGGCAACGCCTTCGTCCAATTCACCCACATAAAGTGGCTGCTATAAAGCTTGAAGTCGAGAAACTTCTGAAAGCGGGCTTTATTTATCCAATGGCTCTCACAGACTGGGTTTCCAATCTTGTCCCGATTGACAAGAAACAAGGTACGATTCGTGTATGTGTTGATTATAGGGATATCGATAAAGCTTGTCCAAAAGACAACTTTCCTACCCCTTTTGTCGATCAGATTGTCGATGACTGCGCTGAAAGTGAAATATTCTCCCTCATGGATGGTTTCTCCGGCTATAATCAAATTAACATCGTTCCCGAGGATCAACATAAGACTTCTTTTATTTGTCCTTGGGGTACTTTTGCTTACCGTAAACTTCCTTTAGGTCTCAAGAATGCTGGTGCCACTTTTCAACGCGCTATGTCTTACGCTTTTCATGATATCAAGCATATCGTTCAACCCTATTTGGATGATTTACCCACTCATTCTATGCACCGAGTCGATCAGCCAACCCACCTCCGGGCCATTTTCATTCGAAGTCAGTTCTACCATATACATTTAAATCCTCATAAGTGCGTTTTCTGTGTAGAATCCGACCATCTTCTAGGTTTTATCGTTTCGCGTCAAGGGATCCGGGTGGATCCTTTGAAGGTTGAGGTGATTCTTAATCTCCCTCCTCCTTCTACACTTTGCCAGTTGCAAAGTTTGCAGGGGAAAACAAACTTTCTTTGTTGTTTTATCCCAAATTATGCCGAGATAACTCGTGGATTTACGCGGCTATTAAAGAAGGATTCAGAGTTCATCTAGGATACCATTGCCAACAATGCTTTTGAAGCTTTGAAGTTGTCCCTAACGCGAGCTCTGCTTCTCTTCCCCCCCGACTACAGTCGCGATTATTTCCTTTACATTGCTGCCTCGGATTACACCATTGGCATGGTTCTTGTCCAAGAGGATGATGCTCATGACAAACATGTTATTTATTACTTGAGTCGAAGTCTCACGCCGACTGAGATCAAGTATCAAAATGTCGAAAAATTGGCCTTGGCTACCGTTCAAGCCGTCCAACTCTTTCGGCACTATATCCTCTCACGCAAAACTACGGTGATTTCCCATTGCAACCCTATGCAACACATTCTAACACGTCAATTGCTAGGGGGAAAGTTCTCCAAATGGATTGTGATACTTCAGGAGTTTGACTTGGAATT
Source organism: Picea glauca (assembly GCA_000966675.3). Taxonomy (NCBI): domain Eukaryota; kingdom Viridiplantae; phylum Streptophyta; class Pinopsida; order Pinales; family Pinaceae; genus Picea; species Picea glauca. Next base: position 450,357 of record JZKD02S1591778.1, read on the forward strand.
TGAATGCGCCAAGTCTAAGAAATCTTTAGTTTTTTCTCAGTTGATATGCGATTTTCCCCATTCTGCAACGGAAAATGTAGCAGCAGATTCATTACCCGATGAATCTCTTTTCCTTATCAACACTGATGATATTTGGTATGGGGATATCATTATATATCTCCAAACCTAGAGTTTTCAACCAACTTTGTCCAGTACTGAACGACGTCGAATATGCTATCAAGCTCGTCAATACATTATCCTCAGGGATACTCTTTATCGTCGGGGGATTGACTCTGTTTTTCGACGTTGTCTAACATTCGACGAAGCCGAGAAATCTCTGAATGAATGCCATTCTGGAGCATGTGGTGGTCATATGTCTGGGTATGCTACTGCCCAGAAGATCTTACACGCAGGGTATTTTTGGCCTTCTTTGTTTAACGACTGCATTATTACCGTTCAAAAATGCCATGCCTGCCAGACCTATAATCAGAAGATTCGGTCACATCCTGCTCCTCTTCACCCTGTGGTCTCGATTGGTCCCTTTGCGAAATGGGGCATCGATTTCATGACATGTCACCCTTACTCGGCCGAGGCGCATGGTTACATTATTGTAGCCGTTGATTATTTTTTGAAATGGGCCGAGGCGATGCCGACATTTGACAACACTGGAAAGACCGCAACTTTGTTTCTTTTTAATCACGTCATAACTCGTTTTGGTGTTCCCCAAGCTATCGTCACTGATCACAGTAGCCACTTTAGGAATTTTATGATGTCTGAACTTATTGAAAAGTTGGGTCTTCATCATGATAACTCAATGCCCTATTATCCACAAGCCAACGGCCAGGTCGAAGCAATCAACAAAGTTCTCATAACTATGCTTCGACGAATGGTAGGGATTCATAAAACAAGTTGGCACACAATGTTGTTTTCGACATTGTGGGCGTACCACACATCTGTCAAGTTTTCTACTGGGTTTACACCTTTTCGGTTAGTCTATGGTGTGGAAGCCATTCTCCCTATCGAATGCGAGATACCTTCTTTAAAACTAGTTTTTGAACTCCTACCCAATACTTTTGCTGAATAAAAACATCTATTGTATCTAATGCGATTAGAAGAAACTCGACGTGACGCCACCCTAGTCATAGAAGCTCAGAAAAAGCGTGTCAAGGCCCAATACGACAAGCATGTCAAGCCTCACGTTTTCTCCGAAGGTGATCTTGTTCTTCTCTATGAACAAGATCAAGATATGTTAGGAGATGGGAAATTCGAACCCATGTGGTGAGGTCCTTATATTGTTCGACGAGTTTTGGAAAAAGGAGCGTATGAGTTGGTAGATTACGATGGTATCCCTTTGAGTGAACCCAAGAATGGTTTGTACTTGAATAAGTACTATGCATAAAATTATCTGTGCACAATTACTTGTATTTTTATTGTATCATACTCTTTGTGTGTTACTATAGCTTGCTTTTTTCGTTATCTGGTCTCTGTCCTTATGTGATGTTGTGTTTGATTTCCAGATGTCGGAGTCTTCGCTACCCTATATTGGCTTCGCTGATGGTGCTAGCCATAGTACTCAGAACTTTGCTTCTGCTGCGTGGGCAGTTTATGCCCTACAAACGAACTTGTCTCCTTACGAGGTGTGTGCCTCGGCCATGCGACCAACAACATTGCAGAGTATAGCGCCGTTATTAAATTATTGGTTGACGCTATCTCGCTCAGAATTCATCATTAGGTTGTGCGACTTGATTCACAGCTTGTATTGCTATAGTTAAGTAATGTCTACACTATTCGAAGTCCTAATTTGTTACGGGTGTATTTGCGAATTCGCCTTTTGGAAGGTTATTTTGATTACATTGAATATCAACTTATTCCTAGATGTCTAAATACATTAACATATGCATTGGCGAATTATGTATTAGACAGAAATTTGAATCATTTATAAATCAATCACATCAATGTTCACACAACACAATATAAACTGGTATAAGCCGTCTGTATATATAATGATCAAAAGAGTTTTTTACAAAAAGTGTGTCCGAAGACCAAAATGTCAAAATCTGAAGCTCATAGCTTCTACAAAGTGACGTCATGGATGACGTTCACGGTAACACATGACTGCCCGAGCAACCCTATGAAGCAGTCGACTCATGGATGCTGATACTCCTACAGTATGACGCTGATCACGTCATGGAACCTCTTCCGGAGGCATGTCTGGAATATCTACGGTCAGGCCCTCTAGATTTTGTTCCACCACTTGATAAGCCTCAGCATATTGTGGCGTTGTCGCTACTTCTCCTTGTTGTTGAATGGGAGAAGTACCAGGAGGTCTGTAAGGTCCAACATTTGTGACATCAAAAACAATTTTGTATTTAGTCTTTGAATGAACATATAAAACAAAAAACATTTGAATATGATAAAAATTCACAAAAACATTTAAAAAGAAAAATGTGTGTACTTCTTACCAAGGTCCTCCCACTGAGCATCCTCTAGCAGTACTAAATCGATATCTCCTCAGAAATCCAACCCGACATAAGCATAGTCGTCAACCATCAACAACTGTGGTTGAAGCCAGTTAAAGAAAGTATCATCATACTTGATGATCGGTCCTGCTACGTGCCGGGCCATGAGCTGAGACCATCTCAACATCCTTGGATCCCTGGGACCCGGTATATTCCACTCAACCTGCAGCCTCAGTAATGGGACCCTCTCAAGAAAGAAGGACACCAACAAAGATCCGTACCTGAATTGCTTCAGGTCACCTCGTCTGCACTTGGTCAACTTCTTTTTTATACTACGAAGCACAACATCTGTCCAGTTGAATACTTGAGGCTCAATACACTCAATAGCATACTGGAAGTAACTATGTAATTCCATGTGAGGAGAAGAACTCCCAGCCATCCGAGCTATGGTGAATAGGATAGTATGGAGGGTCAAATCTTGTACCCCCCAAATAACTACTTTTCCTTTCTTTCTCTCAGCTTCGGGAACGCAGTGTAAACGAAAGTACTCACTCATCTTTAGCCCACCACCTCTGCTACCAGTCAGGCTCACATAGTACCCCTACCGTGACAATCTAGTCAAAAAGTAAATGTCCTCAATATCTAAGGATAGTGTGTGGACCCCCACATGAAATACCTGTTGATCAGGGTCCCACATACGCACCAGGTACTCTAACAACCTGACTTGGTCCCTCATGCCTGGGATACGAAAGTACTTTAGGAGTCCACAGTATCTCAAAGTAGCAATAGTAGGTGGATGATTTTCTTCCATTGCATTGTCTTCTTCATGCTCCCTTTCGCGCCATTCAAGCACCATTTTGATGGCCAATTATCTGCATAAGGAACACAAAAAGAAGATTAACAACTTTTTTCATGATTTGGTTCTTGTTCATTGGGTAAATTTTTAAATTTTTTTTGAGCTTTGCGGTTCTCACAGGTGCCCTATGTGCACAGTGCGAGAACCTCGCAGACTGCCCATGTGTCACCTACGAGAATCACCCATTCTCCCAGGTCCTGTGTAACCTGCCTGCGAGAATGGTAGCGCGGAAGTAGGGCTCCAAAAATCAACTTATAAATGAATTTTTAACCAATGAACTTGCAAAATTAAACCATGAAAGTGTTAAGGACTAAGAGCCTACCTTACTATCGCTGACGGCTCGCTAAATGGATGATCGTAGCTCCCACAAACTGACGTCGAACTTTGAGGGTAAAAGAGGGGTTTTTTGGAGCTCAAATAGTGGAAAGGTAAAAATGATGTGGTAAAAAGAGTATTTACTCCTTTTTATTTACTTTACTATGTCATTTGGTTTTTTATGATTATTTATCTATTAAACCCTAATTCCTAATGTCATTTTGAGTGTAACTTATGTAGGCGTGATGATTTTGATGGTCAAATACAGGGATACATACATGTTTTTCTTTGACATCGTGTGTTTTTGATTGTTTTTTATGGTTTTTGTATAAAACCTCGAGCGTGGTCTTTGTCCGTTCTTGCACTCGTAAATACATGAGAACGCCATTGAGCATACTTTTATCACTTTTTCGGGCTCAACAAGGTTATACGAAAAAGGAACCCGCCTGGAGTCCTCTTTAAGCTCTTTTAAGACTCTCTAAACATGAAAAGATAGCCGAGCGACCTTGCTATTTTCATGCTCGATAAAGTATTTGAAGTAAGCATCTGGTGAGCGATAATTTATCTCTTTTTCGGTCTCATCCAGACTATTTTACGAAAAAGGAACTGAGAGAGTTCTCTTTTAAGTTTTTTTCTAAACTCTATAATCATGAAAAACCTTCGAGTTTTCTATCTCTGGACTCGTTAAACAAACATTGACAGACCCGTAATGGGACCGAACCACTCCTTCTTAGAGTTCGTTAAACATACTTCGAGGGACTCATCCGAAGGATGATCTTACATCAACAAGCATATGTTATCCTCCTCAAGCTTGCGTAAAAATAAAGAGGTACTCGCCATAAATGGTGGGGGAAAATTTGGGAAAGGGATATGTTTTCATCTTCGTATTGATTGGTAGTAAGTGTCGCTCTTGAACATGACACCCCCTATTCATCATTTAAAGCCAGTTTGGGAAATCCATTTGTCTCTCATTCAATTTATTACAAGGTCATTCCCTGTGTCATCTTTGAGTCAATGCTGCCAAATCATTGGTCGTGTCATTCATATGTTCAAGAGAAGTCCATCTGAAACCTATATTGAGTCAGCCATCTGCAGTTGTCCATTCTTTCCGTGTCGGCCTTCCCTTTGTCCGGTCCAATTCATATCATACTCTGTTTCACCTTCAAACTCTGTTACTCATTTCGTGTCATTGATGGGGGATACATCAAGGCCCTCCTGTGACGAGTTTTGTTCTGTCAACTTCAACTTATTATCCGAAATCAAGACTTAGAAATTATTTGGTACCTTGGAGCTTGCATGCCTCAATGGCAGGTTTCCTCACTTTCGACAGTGGGTTTACATCATTAACCCCTGATCGAAAGATTCCATTGGATGTTCGAATTCAAATCATTTATTCTCACTCGATGGATTGTACTAGAGTACCTTGGGAGTCATTGACATCAATGGTGATTTCCCTCGCACTTGTTAATGGTTTCATCAATGACCGATAATCAAGTGGTTTCTGCCATGTCCGACTTCAACACATGTAATCACATGGTTAGATTCATACTTTGGGAAACAAGATTGAAGACCTTGGATATCAGCTCTATGATCCAGGTTGCGATGGAGTATGTATAATTTGCGACACATAGATCCACTATGTATGTCTCATGGCTATGTCGTCTTAATTTGAAATTTCTCGCATAGATCCACAATGTATTCCTGTGGCTATGCTATATTTTAACGGCATGGATCCACAATATATGATTGGTGGCCATGACCCATGTCTACAATGTCATCAGTCTATGATCTGAGTATGGGAATGCCTACCTCAGAATTGGCATATATGATATTCTGCAGATGCTTGGTTGTTCGCAGGTTTCCGATTAGGTGTGCTCCTGGTTTCTGAGACACACATGCAGCTTACAAAGTCTTTCGATTGTCAATGGTTCCAACCTCATACTTTGGGGGGCATTCTGTTACCCATGATTTTGGTCGTCATGATGATGTATTGATGATGGTGTACTCAGGCTCTTCATAAGAACTTTCTCCTGAGAAAAG
>JZKD02S1591778.1:475639-494601 GCA_000966675.3 Picea glauca
AGAATGAAAACAAATGGGCTTACCATGCTGTAGCAAAATTGCTCCCATTGCATAATTGCTTGCATCTGTTTGGATTTCAAAAGGTTGTCTTAAATTTGGAAGTGCAAGAATTGGCAATGAACTTATCTTCTCTTTAAAAGTATCAAAATCCTTCTGTTGCTTGCCTCCCCATTGAAAAACTTGCTTGACACTTGTCACTGCATGTAATGGAGCTGCAATAGAAGAAAAGTTAGCAATAAACTTTCTCCAATATTGTGTTGCTCCCAAAAAAATTCTTACCTCTGTCACATTGTTGGGCTTGGGCCATTCCAATATGACTTTGACCTTGGAAGGATCAATTTTTAATTTGCCTCCACCAACAATATGCCCTAAGTAAATAAGTGAAGTCTTTCCAAACTCACATTTGGACATCTTCAAAAACAACTTTTCTTTTCTCAAAACATCCAAAACTTGTTTCACATGTTTAACATGCTCTTCACGAGATTTGCTAAAGATCAAAATATCATCCAAGTAAACAATAACACAATTATCAAGAAAAGGCCTTAAGACATCATTCATAACTCTCATGTTCAACTCGGGTCAGCCCGTACATCCAACAAATGGTTCTGTTTCCGTTTGGAACTCAGTAGATCGGATTGGAGGGGATTTGATGAAGATAATGCAGTGGTATAAGGGGATGTTTAGGCCATGGAACCTTACAGAGAAAGATATTGAAATATGGTTGGAGACAAAACAACTCTAGTTTGCGCAGAAAGACAATAGAAGCTCCAGGTATATACTGTGCCAGTATCTACAAAGGTATGTGCTTACTAATTTGCATGAGGCATATTTATTTTATTTTCAAGAGTTATTATAGGAGTGGTTATTAAGGTTTAAATATACCCATCCAACTAATCGGATAAGGATAGTAGAGTGGACTACTGAGAATATTGCGCGGTTGGAAAGGGTCAATAATAAATTCATGCACACAATGGATTTCTGGTTAGATAGTATTGCTGCAGGGTTTATTAATAAGTTTGTAGTTGATACTACGAAGTCCTACACTGCTGCAGAGTGGGATTTTCTGAAGGGACCAAGAAGAATATACATTCGATCACTTTACACATCGATCAAGATCTTATTGCATGATAAAGGAGTGATGACAATGGAGTCAGACAACTAAATTAGTTTGCATGCATGGGGGAGCTGGGGGAAGCACTAAGTAAGATATGAGATATGGAGAGGGCTCTGGATGGAGGCCAAAAGAAGGAAGAAATGGACCCCATTATGATGGATGAGTAACATACCAAGGAGATAATGGAAAGAGAAGGAGTAACATGCAATGAAAGACCCTACCAATATAAGATCAATAAGAAAAGAGGGAAGATGTTTGTTGCAATTTTTGTAGAATAGAAAGTCAACATAAGAATGATTACCCAAAATTTGCGTAGTACTTGGGTAAATGAATGTTGAATGCTTTACTCATAGGAGGACCATGGTGTGAGATATGTATAACACATGGACATGATCCTTATCATTGTCGCATGATGCAAAAGTATCAAACAATACCAAAGAGCACAATTTGTAATTTTTGTAAGTCAGATGGACATGAATACAAGGATTGCAGAACCTTGGAAATAATTAAAGAGAGGACATCAAACACTTATAGGGTGCATGATGAATTAATTACAGGACAAACTATGCAACAACCACATAATAATAATGCGAAACAGTTTGCAACGCCACCGAAATATAATAACACACAACAGTTTGGAGAACCACCACAGTATAACAACACGCAATAGTGTGCAACACCACCGTAGTAAAATAAGCTGCATCTGCAGTACAATCATGCACCACAGTATAATACACCGAGTAGAGACAATCAAGGTAGTAGAGGACGATTCAGAGGAGGAGGCTGTGTAAGAAGAGGATTTGGAGGAGGTAGAGGACTAGTAGTTTGTTACAACTATCAGAAACCTGGACACTATGAAAGATATTGCACACAACCACCCATGGTATGTATTTATTTTTGTGCAATAGACTATGAGACAAAAGATTGTCTGACACTTTTGGTAAAGATACAGGATAAGAGGAACCATAACAATCATAATGTCCAATGGATTGTTGTGGAGAACAAAGAAGTGGATGGAAAGAAGATCAATATAGTTACTAGAGGTTGAGTCAAGACATGAGAAGATGCAACTAAGAAGGATCGGGATCAGTACCAGTGGGTCAGAAATAATACAACACCCCAATAGAATTTTGATGCATGCAAAGAGAAGGAGACATTCAGGGAAGCTAGACAAGAGACTTTGAAGGAGAATATTGCATCGACTTTAGGTAAAAATCTAGGAGATGATGTACTTGTGTATGACATGCCTCACCTATTTGATTAGAGAATCATAGAGCATCCATCATAATAATTAAGTATTTTGAGAAACTTTTTGGGGTCTTGTGTAATGTTGTTGAATGATAAAAGATCTTTACAAGTATTAGAGAGTCTGTTAGAAAAGTGCAATTTTGGAGAAGAAATAAAACCAGAATAGAAGAGAGTCAATCAAGTTCGTAAGAAGAGAAGAACAAGTAGGGAATTTAGGTCGAATGAAAACATTGCAGATTTCATTATGGGTGATACCATACTAGACTTGGGGTCTGAAGTAAATTTTCTGCCTAAGAAGACATGGGAAGGTATGGGGGAACCTACATTGGGATTTTCACCTATTCAATTAAAGTTATCAAATTAGCATAGAGTGGTACCAATTGGTAGATTGAAGGGAATACCAGTAGATCTAGATGGAGTGTGCACAATGGTAGACTTTGAAGTGATTGACATAGTAGATAACACTTCACCATATCCATAATTTTAGGGGCTAGATTGAGATTTTGATAACTAGGATATTATCAATTTGAAGACTAGGAATATGATCTTTGAATCAGGAGAATACAGAGTGATTGCACCATTAGATCCCTTAGAAGGAGGAAGGTATGTGGAACCTATGACATAACATTTTATTACAAAAGACATAAACCAGTTGTATAGAACCATCACACGAGAAGAATATTATGTGAACCCAACTGCAGATGGAATGTTGAGTTGGAGGAGTATCAATTTATGTGCTTCAGACTCTAAAACATGACTAGAGAATTGGCAGCAATGATTGCATGAGTTATCCACCATAATATGTGCAAGGATGACTTGCACAGTAAGATGGGTTGGTACAGAGGTAAGAAAGCCTCCTACTTTTTATGGTTGAAATGATTTAGAGGAATTTATAACAAAGTTTGAGTTTGAGGTTTTTGAAAGTCAGAGGTTACCAGTTTTGGATATTTATTCGAAAGCTACACATGCATGATGGTGGGGGTACACATCAAGAGAAGATCAATAACTAGTATCAATGTAAGAGGTTAATGCACATTAGATTTGGCACAAAACAAGAGAAGTTGTATGTGGAGAAGTATGATGGAATGGGAAAACCCAAAGAACATGTAGACATATGTATAATTCAATGGAGATTATTACCACTAGAAGAGTGGCCACATCATTTTATTGACACATTGGAAGGAATCCCAAGGAATTAGTACACATAATTGGAATAGTGCAACGAAATTGCAAGTTGGGAAGAAATGTAGAAGAATTTTGTGATTAGATTTACATTTGAGCATGAGAATCCATAAATAGATACAATGTTGAGGTTGGTAAGAGATAGGATTTTTGAAGAACCAGAAGTGGAGATTGTGACAACTTATCAGAACCAAACAAGACAGATAGTTAGATAGTTGTTACACTGTTATCATGTCGCAGAAGAAGTAGATCCATACTCGCGCAACATAAAGATTACAAAAGTTGAAGGAGAAAGAGAAGTAGAAGGTTAAAGGATAGATTCAAAAGATTATGCTGCACCATTGAGGATCAAGAAGGTAAATATTGGAACAACAAAAAACCCAAAGATTGCAAGCATTGGGAATTATTGGGATAATCAGATAGTAGAAATAATAACAGAGTTACTACATGAGTATAATGACCTATTTCCAGCGACGTTCTCAGATATCAAAGGAGTTGCAGGAGAAGTTGGAGAGATGAAGATCGATTTGAAGACATATGCCAGACCAGTAAGACAAATACCTTACAAGTTGAATCCAGTGTATAAACAGAAGGTGAAGGCATAAATTGATAAGATGTTAGAGGTTGGTGTCATAGAGCCTGTGGAAGAATCAAAGTGGATCAACCCTATGGTAGTGCAGGAGAAGAAGCATGAGGGAATAAGAATCTGAGTAGATATGAGAAAACTGAATGATGCTTGCCTGCACGATCCTTTTCCTACCCCATTTACAGATGAAGTTTTAGAGAATGTAGGAGGTCAAGAAGCGTATTCATTTATAGATGGGTTTTCATGATATCATTAGATCAGGATAGCACCAATAGATAGACATAAGACTACATTTGCAATAGAATGGGGATCATATCAATATACAGTGATTCCATTTGGGTTGAAGAATGCACCTTCAATTTTTCAAGGGTAGTAGTATCTAGTCTCAAGGACTTTATTCATAAGTTTTTGGAAGTTTATTTGGATGATTGGAAATTTTTTAGCTTATTGAAGGATCATAGAAGTGTTAAGATTGATGTTAGACAGGTGTAGACAGTGTCATATTTCATTTAATATTAAGAAATGAATTTTCAATGCACCTTTTGGTATTTTGTTGGGGCATGTGGTGTGTAAAGAGGGTCTATTGTTTGATCCTACTAAAATTATTTCCATAGTTAACTTACCACCACCTAAGTCAGTGTGCCAGTTAAAAAGTACACTTGGTCATACAAGGTATTATAGAAAGTTTATAAGGGTATATGCACATATTATTGCGCCAATGGAGAAATTGTTGAAGAAGGACATTAAGTATTAGTGGAATGATGAATTCCAGAAGAGATTGGATATATTGAAGGAGAAAATGGTGACAATGCCAATTTTAGTGTTTCCAGAATGGGCAAAGGAATTTCATGTGCATGTGGATTCATCTGCAATAGCGCTTGGAGTAGTATTAACACAACCAAGAGAAGGTGATATAGATCACCCTATAGCATTTGCAAGAAGGAAGCTATCATATTTAGAACAGAACCACAATACAAAAGAAAGAGAAGGGTTGGCCATGGTGTATCCATTGCAGAAATTTAGAGATTATTTGTTAGGTCAACATTTTAATATGTTTACAGATCATTTTACTCTTGGATATTTAGTCAATAAGCCAGTGTTGGGGGGAAGAATATGCATATGGATACTATTGTTTGAGGAGTTTTATTTTGAAGTTGTGGTGAATCTTGGAAGATTGAATGTAGGACCAGATCATTTGTCCATGAGAAATAATGGAGAGGAACCCAACAACTTGGAGGATAATTTCCCATATGCACAATTGTTTTCAATACACCTTGCTGATGAATATTCTGTTGACATTATTGAGTTCTTGCGTATAGGATTTTCCCCAAAGGAATTTAATATTGCACAAAAGAAAAAAATGGTGGTCAGAGATGCATATTACCAACTGATTGCATGTCACTTGTACAAAATGGGTGCAAACAAAATTTTGAGGATATGTGTTATGGAGCATGAAAGGCATTTCATTTTAGCAGAATCAAATGAAGGAATTGCTGGAGGAAATTATGTAGGGAAAGACACTGCACATAATATATTGTGTGTAGGATTATGGTGGCCAACAGTTCACAAGGATGCAAAGGAGTACTGTCAGACATGTGATGTATGCCAGAGGGTTGGAAATCCATCTAGGAAGGATGAGATGCCATTAAGACCTCAAGTAAATTTGAAAGTGTTTGACAAGTGGGCAGTAGATTTTGTGGGACCATTTAATCCATCAGCCAAAAGATCATGAGCCAAGTATATTATTACAATGATGAAATATTTGATCAGATGGGATGAAGAAACACTAGTAAAGGATTGTAATGTAGAGACATCAACACAATTCTTATTCGAGGAAGTAGTCACAATATTTGGATGCCCCGGACTTCTGATGAGTGATCAAGGGACTCATTTCATCAATAGTACTATCTAGGCAATGACTGCAGAATTTGAGATACATCATTAGAAGAGCACTCCTTACTATCCTCAAGATAATGGATTCGTGGAAGTGTTTACCAAGATATTGGAGAATGCTTTAACTAATATTTGTAATGTGAATAGAGATGATTGGGACTTGAAGATACTAGTAGTGTTATGGGCATATAGAACTACATGCAACAAGCTTACATAGAAGACACCTTTAATATTGGTGTAAAGACATGAATAAGTAGTTCCTCTAGAGTATTTGATACCTAGTCTGTGCATTGAAACAATTATAGATATGATATAAAGAGGCACAACTCATGGAATTAGAGGAAGACATAATTGTAGTTGGTTTCCATTAGGAGGTATAGAAAGCAAAGGAAAAGTCTTCGCCTGATAAGAATAAGAATTTCAAAGAAGGAGATATGGTTCTCCTCTATGAAAGAAAATACTTATAACACCCAAGGAATTTCATGATGCATTGGTTAGGGCCATATGCGATAATGTATTTCACAAATGGAGATTCTTTGCAACTGAAGGATTTAGTAGGTAAGGAGATGCAAGGAATGGTGAATGGTAGTCAACTGAAACTGTATAGGGATATTCGACCTAACAAACCTCAGTAGTATCCACATAGAAAATAAAAATGTACATATTGTATATAGTAGGAGTCAAAGAAGAAAAAGGAAGAAAAAAGTAGAAAAAGGAGAAAAAGCCAAAAAAAGTATGTATATGGACAAGAGGTAGACAAACAATTGAAGGTTACAACACACAACAAAAGCCAGAAAGAGGTATGGAAGAAATTGAAGACACTACATGACAGAAAAAGAGAACACAATGCAATGAGATGGAAAATGATCGGAAAGAAGGAAACTGATGAACACAAAAAAGAGGCGCGTCAGTGCATTTATGAAATATTTTATAAAAGGGTAAAATACTGAAAAAGGTCAAAACTTGTGTGATTTTAAGTAAACATGAGCAAAGGAGTGAAGTGATGAACAAAGGGTGATTGTGTGTGAAGATTGTGAAGTGTCTAGTTGACCTGCAACAAAATTTTCTCGAGTTAGAACAATGACACCACCAAAGTTTGGAGCACCCAACCACTTTTCCAGAAGCACCAGAAGTAGTAAAAAACAAATGAAGGAGGAGACCAAAGTGGTCGATGTGGATGAAATTCCATTGACAGAAAGTGAATCTATTAGCCCGACACTGGTCGAGGAAAACAACCCAGAGGAAGAAGTAGTAGAAGTAAACCAGGAAAAAGGCCGAAACCCTAGTGTAGAAGGAAACTCTAATGAAGAAAAACCAGAGGTGGTACACATATAGGAAGAACATAACAAAGAAGACGATGAAGAAACCAAATTAGATGAACCTAAGGAAACAAAGAAACCTAGGGTGGAGGAACCCCCGAAGGTTGAGGATGACAATGATGCATATCACGACATAGAGAAGGCAGTACATATTGAGACAACATGACCATGAAAGAGAAAAATGAGGCCAGCTGTAACAACAATGCAGACATAGACACAAGTTTCTCTCTCATTGCCCCATATTCCAGAGTCGATAATTATTGTAGAGGACTTGCTGGGGTTTTTTCCCAAGGTGAAATACACATACCACGACGTGCCAGAGGTAGCTAAATTTCCATATCTTGCACAAGAATTTTATATGGAGAATAAGGGAAGAGGCCCATTAGGAGACCTTATTTTTTTTATTATCTAAAATAGTGGATAATCGGGCTGTACAACTCTAGCATCATGAATTTATTGGAAATCCCTCAATTTTGTATGGGAAGGGTGTCAATGCATGCATAAAGCAACTTCCGGCGAGAGTCCATGGAGGATTTTTGTGGATGGAAAACATGTCCTGATTGATGTAGACTTAATTGTGAAGATTACAGGGATGCCAATGGATGGAGTGAAACCTTAACAATATTTAAATGATAATACCAAGGAAAAGGACATTGTAGAGGAAGTAAAGGCTCAATTTCTCACTGACAAAGGAAACAAAGGTATGATAATCAAGAAAATCAATGACCCAACCGCTAAATTCATGAGAAAGCTAATGGCCTATAAGATACTTAGAAAATTTCGCAAGGAAGAGGCACCAACATGAGTGGTAGAAACATCCACGTAGTGCACGAAGGGGACAATTCTTAGTTGGGCACCTTATTTTCTCAACATATTTTTGGAAGATTGCAGGGATGCGTAGTATTCTGGAAAAAAGTTTCATTATTCTTGGTTGTTGATTTTTGTAGCTTTAGTGGGATGGGAAGAACCTAAACACTCAACCTTCTGTGAAAGAAGAGGAAAGTGACGAGCAACAAGATATGAAACTCTATGGCACAATGCACTTCCTAAGTAGAGGAAGGCCAATTATAGCATTTTTGGTATGTATATTGGAGAGATGCAGAAGAATATAAAATACACATGGAAGATCTCCTTAAAAGTGGTGAAGGAAAATGAAGGGAAAACAAACTTCAAGGCTTCGAGGCACAATATATGGATACACACAAGGAGATACCCCAAGAAAACATGGTTAAAGATGCAGTATTGAATCAGAACGAAAGAATTCCAATGGGTAATAGCAGAATGGATAGATCAATGGAAGGTACCAATGGCTATAAAGAAAGGAGAAAAGGGAAAAGAACAAGTAGAAGATGACACGTTGCAAAAATCAAGTAATCCAACAACAAATACTAGGAAATAAACATTGTGCACACAACCAACATAAAGTGAGATGACAAGAAAGAAGTAGAGGGAGAAGGAAACAATACCGAGGGATTCAGTATTAGGAACTGGCAACATGGAAAGAAAAAAAGGGGAAGTTTATAATAAGGCTAACATCCCTAATATAGAAAGTGGAGACCTACCAGAGGCAAAGAGATCCATGCAGACAAAAACACCACCAAAAATAAAATCAATAATGAAGATAGGAGAATAGAGAAAGAAGACAAAGGAACAAAAGAATACCTCTCAACTCACAATAACTGAGGATGATGCAGAATTGGTGGCAGATAAAGTATAGGATCATGGAGAATAATCTTTATATGTCACAGAGTAACAATGAGAAGAACCGATGAAGGTGAAAGAAGTTATGGAAAACTTACAGATTAATGTAGCACAATAGAAAGGCACTATTGGGTGCATACCTATTTTGAGAAGGAAGTCTATTTTGGGCACAGGATTACTTTTGGAGAAGGATCTTCTTTTAGGAAAGACCTAATTTTGGAGCACGCACAACAAGTGGCAAGAAAGGATCATGCAAAAAAAGAAGGAAAAGCAGCATGCAGGAGAAAAATAAACATGGCACACAGACAAACAAGTCTAACCGAGATAAGGTTTAGGTTTTTGATAAGGATTGTAACGACTATAAGACTATAAAATAATATAAATAAGAACCTAGGAGATCTAGGAAATGGGATTTCAGTTAAGGAAAGAGAGGTGTGCATGCGATATAGAGAGATATCCTAACACTTTGTGGGATTGTTGATTGTAATAAGTTTGTATAAGATTCTAGTAAGGTATACTTTGAGGGTTAGGTCATAGGATAAGGAGCTTGGTGTGACCTATTCCACCTCACACAATCTTTTTACCCTCAATCTTGATTGTATTACTGAGATGTAATGCACACAACGTAAGATTTTGCAGCAGATTAAATAAAAGAGAAGAGAAGCCAAATATTTGTGAACGTAGCCCCATGAGGGGGTGAATCATGGTAAAAATTGTGTTCTGTGTGATGTTAATGAATGCTTATTTTCTATTAATAGGTAGCTTATGAATAAATGTTTAAACTAGAAATATCAACATGCATGCATAGGGCTAAAGATGAATAACTCATAGAAATACTTGAATCATTAACAAGGATAGTGTATAAATAAGGAAGAATGAAATCCAAGATCCCCACTCATTCCTATACTACAAACACCTGATTATTGAAGTCACCCATAAAATCTATCTTGAGTGAGACTGCACTGTGCACTCTATGCGTAGCGTGTCCTACTGGTTTACCAGGAGGGACGATAGTTTTTCAGGGTTTTGTTGGAAACTTGTTGAGATCCGAACCTGGGTCAGCCCAAGAAAAGAGAGAATAACCAACAAATGGTTCTGTTGTTGTCTAGAACTACACGGGATTGAGTGGACGAGATCCGAGGAAGAAACACATGTAGGATAAAAGTATAAAAGGGAATGTTCATGCCATGGAATCCAATGAAGGAAGAGATCAAAAAATGGTTGGAAACAAAGGAACTTGAGTTTACGTAGAATGACAACATAAACCCTAAGTTGACACTGCGCAAATATCTCGACAAATATGTGTTTAGCGACTTGCATGAGGTATTTTTCTATGATTTCCTGCATTTGTTATGGGAGTGGTTATTGAGGTTAAAGGACAACCACCCTACAAATTGAATTAGAAAATTGGAGTGGAATCCTATGGAGATCTTGCAGTTAGAACAAGTTAATAAAAAAATTATGCGCATAATAGATTTTTGGTTAGACAATATTGTTGCAGGGTTTATCACCAAATTTGCAGTAGATACCGTGAAGTCTTACACCACAACAGAGAAGGATTTTCTAAAAGGACCCAGAGGTAGGTACATCAGATCGTTGTATACTTCAATCAAGGTTTTATTGTATGACAAAGGTGTGATTACCATGGAATCAAATAGCTAAACTTCCCTGCGTGCATGGGGGAAGCACTGGCAAGAGCTTGAGAAATGGAGGAGTAGATGGATAAGGGGAAGAAGAAGGATGTGATGGACTCAATCATGATGGAGGAAGACCAGATAAAGTAGATAATGGAAAAATATGGAAAGATGCGCAATGGAGTACCCTACCAATATAAAATGAATAACAAGAAGAGAGCCATATTCAATAGAGAGGGATTGGCAAGTGATAAAGAAGAGTTAGATGATCTCCAAGTTGTGGATCAGATTGAGGAAATCCTGCGTGCAATGTATGAAATGAAAAAATGAGGTCCAGGGTCAGGAACAAAAGGTAGAACTCCAATTGAGATCATCGTTAGTGTGGAACCTACAACCCCATGTTTGACCAATACACTAGAAAGAACACCAATGTTTAGACAATTGAATTTTAGTGGAAGAAAAGAAGCATGACAAGGAACCAATCAAGGAACATCAACTGGGGGATCCAACTCAGGAAGTAATAGTAAATTATCTACACCACGCAGAGGTGGTAGTTCAACATAGTTCATAATGGTAGGACATGTTCCCATGATTAGATTACCAAAATTTCGGGGAGAGGCATCAGAGGACCCTGAAAATAAATTATTCATCTATGAAAAGATATGGGAAGAAAATAAAATCACAGATGAGGATAAAAAACTCACACAGTTAGCTATAAAAATAAGAGACTGCGCACTGGACTAGTACATGAGCCTGGATGTAAACAATCCACCGGGAGTAACAAAGACTATTGCAGACATGAAAAAACTAATGATAAACAAATTTCAAAATCCCAACTCAGAAGACTAGTACATGAATGAAATGATTGAAATCAGTAAAAAATCAGGTGAGTCTGTTTGGGATATTGATCAAAGGTTCAAACGTCTGAAAGGTAAGTTGAAATATGCAATTACTGACATGTAGCATAGGCACTTATTTGTGAACTCATTGTTACCACACTTGAAATACTCGTTAAGACAACAAAATTTCCAAACTTAGGTAGAGGCTCTGCAAGCAACCTTACAACTGGAAGTAAACCAGTATCAGAAGACATATCCAAAAATAAAGGAGCTAAAGGAGGATATGAAGAATATAACATTTCAACTTAACCAGAATAAGGGCAAAGAGAAAATAGAAGTTGTTTGGTGTACCCTATGCAGGACATAAGGACACCATAAGAATGAATGCCCAACTTTCACGCAGTATATGTAAACATGAGTACCAAACCCCTTGTCAACAGGAGGACCATGGTGCGAGGAGATTTGTAAAATGCATGTGAATGATCAATATCATTGTCTAATGATGCATAAGTATAAGACAATAACCAAAATTTCATATTGCAATTTTTTCCAGTTAGTGGGTCACGATGATAAGGATTGTAGGACAATGGAGTTGATGAGAGAAATAACTTAGAATACTTATAGGGTGAAGGAAAAAATGATGATAGGAAAAGATACAACTTAGTTCAACCAGGTACCACCACCATACAATAATGCGCAACCGCAATACAATAATGAACAACCATAGTATAACCCCATGTAGTATAACCAGGTACCTCAGTAAAACACACCACGAGGAGATCGAGGTGGATATAGAGGTGGAGGACGATGCATATGAGGATTTGGACGAGGCAGAGGAGGATTTGGATGAGGCAAATGACTACTAGTGTGCCACAACTTCCAATAACCAAGACATTATGCAAGGTATTGTCCACTTCCACCAGCTACATGTATGTACTTTCGCGCAACAGATCATGACACAAAAGACTGTCCAAGGCTCTTCATAAAGATCCAAGAAAAAAGGAACCAAAACAACTAGAATTTCTAGTGGATCTCTGCAGAATCTAGAGATGATGGGAGAAATATAAATATAGTCACTCGAGGATGAGCCAAGACAAGAACCGATGCAGCAAAACAAGATCCATCACAACATCAATGGGTTAAGAAGAGTAATGAACCATAGAACCAGTTTGATGCAATAAAGGAAAATGAAACATTTAAGGAGGGAAGACAAGATTTTCTCAAGCAAAATGTTGTGTCTACATGCCGCACAACAAACTCAGAACTCACCAATGTACGAGATGCCCTCCTCAATGGACCATACTAGTAATGGACAACCTTTAGAGAAAGAAAGTACCATAAATAATTTTTTTCAATTATGTGTTAAGTTATTGAATGATCCATCATCTGTTAAGGTATTGCAAAACCTGCTAGAAAGATGCAACACAAAATAAGAAGGGAAGTTAGAACAGAAAAAAATCAATCATCTCCATACAAGAAGAAAGATAAGCAAAGAATTCAGACTAAATGCTAATATTGGGGATTTCAACATGGGAGATATTATACCGGACTTAGGCTCTGAAGTAAATGTATTACCTAACAAGACATAGAAGTGTATGGGAGAACCCACACTAGGTTATTCACCTGTCCAGTTGAAATTAGCAAATCAACATAGAGTGTTACCAATTGGAAGGTTGAAAGGTGTGACAGTAGATTTATATGGAGTGCGCACTATGGAAACTTTTGAATTAATAGAGATAGTATATGTCACAACACCTTACCCAACATTGCTTGGATTGGATTGGAAATTTGATAACCAGGCTATAATCAACCTTAAGACAAGAAAAATGACTTTCAAATCAGGCGAACATAGAGACATTGCACCATTGGATCCTTCATAAGGAGAAAGGTTTGTAGAGGCCACTTGTTTGGATCTGGAAGAAATAAAATAGTTGTATAGAACCACCACGTGAGAAGAGGATTATGTTAACCCAACTGCATATGGGGTACTCATCTAGAGAAGAATTACATCATGTGCTTCCGACTCAGACACAGGTTTGGAGATTTGGAAACAATGATTACATGAATTTTCCACAAGGAGGTGCGCAAGAATAGATCATGCAATAAGATGGGTTGGTATAGAGATAAGAGAACTTCCCAGTTTTCATGGGTTAAAAGACTTAGAGGAATTTATGACATAATATGAAGAGGAAGTGTTAGAAAATTAGAGGTTCTTATCCCTAGATATTGAACTCAAGGAAACACCTGCATGATGGTGGGGTGCACACAAAGAAACAATTCAAAACTTTTTATCAATGTAAACAAATATTGAGCATTAGATTTGGCACAGATCCTGGGAACAATATAGTCCATAAGTATTATGGGAAAGGCACACTAGTTGAACACTTGGATAAGTGTAGAACACATTGGAGGATGACATCACTAGAGGAATGAACTCATCACTTTATCCATATATTGTAAGGGATCCCAGAGAACTAGTATATAGACCAAGAGATGCGTAGAGGCATAATAGAATGGACATGATTACAACAAAACTTTGTAGTAACTTTCTCATTTGAATGTAACAACCCCAACATTGATATAGTGCTGAAGCTGATACAGGGGGAGATATTTATTGATGAAACAAAGGTTGAAATAATAACAGAATATCAACAACATAACAAATAGAAATTCAAAGACTTACTCTCATGCTATCATGTTGAAGAATAAGAACCAAATGAAGATGACCCAGGCAACATTTAGATTACATAAATTGAAGGAGAGAGAGAGGTGGAAGGTCCATCTATGGAGTCAGATGTATTTGATGCACAAATCAAAGTTAAGAAAGTCAAGATTGGGACGAATAAAAATCCTAAAATGGCAAGAATTGGAGACTATTGGGATGAGAAAACATTAGAAAGAATAATAGAGTTATTGTGTGAATACAATGACCCGTTTCCAACAACCTTTACAGAGATGAAAGGCATAACAAGGAATCTAGGAGAGGTGAAGATACCTCTCAAACCTGAGGTTAGACATGTTAGGAAAATAACCTATCGACTGAACTAATGTATAAGAAGAAGTGGAAGAATAAATTGACCGAATGTTGGAAGCTGGTATCATGGAACCAATAGAGGAATCTAAATGGATCAGTATGATGTTAGTCCAAGAAAAGAAACAAGGGGGGATAAGGATTTGTATAGATATGAGGAAACTTAATGATGCTTGCTTACATGACCCTTTCCCTACCCCTTTTATAGATGAGGTCTTAGATAATGTGGGAGGCTAGGAAGCATATTCATTTACAGATGGATTCTCAGGTTACTATCAGATCAAAATATCTCTAGAGGACATTTATAAGAATACTTTTTCTACAGAATGGAGATCCTACCAATATACAATCATTCCATTTGGGTTGACAAATGCACCAACCATTTTTTCAAGAGTAGTCATAGCTTGTTTTAAGGAATTCATACATCAGTTTCTACAAGTATATCTATATGTCTAGACTGTATATAGTCTTTTAAAGGACCATGTAGAAGTGTTAAGACTCATGTTGAAAATATTAAGGAAATGCCAGATCTCATTAAACATTAAGAAGTGCATTTTCGGTACACCTTTTGGAATATTGTTGGAACATATAGTGTGTGAACAAGGTTTACTAGTGGACCTTGCTAAGATTGCAATCATTGTGAGCCTACCACCATGAAAGTCAGTGTGCTAGTTAAGAGAAACACTGGGACATATAGGCTATTACAGGAAATTTATAAAGGGGTATGCACATATTATTGCACCAATGGATTTTTTTTAAAGGACACTAGATTTCAGTGGAATGAGGACTGTCAGCAAGGATTGGACACCTTAAAGGAAAATATGGTAACATCACCTATACTAGTATTCACAGATTGGGAAAAGACATTTCATGTGCATGTAGATGAATCGACCATAACACTTGGAGAAATTTTGGTGCAACCAGGAGCAAGGGACTTAGACCATCCTATAGCCTTTGCAAGCAGAAATTTGTCAGAATCATAGCATAATTACAAGACCACAGAAAGAGAAGGCCTAGCCATGGTATACACACTTCAAAAATTCAGGCACTATTTACTGGGTAAACACTTTAAAATGTTCACAGACTATTTTTCCCTCAAATATCTAGTCAACAAGACAATGTTGGGAGGGGAGGATCTGTAGAGGCTATTATTATTCCAATTTGATTTCGAAGTGATAGTCAAACCAGAGAAGTTGAATGCAGGACCTGATCACCTGTCAAGGGTAACTAATGGAGAAGAACCTACTAACTTGGAAGACAACTTCCTTGATGCATATTTATTTTTAGTACAAGTAGCTGATGAACACTTCATTGATATTATCGAATATGTAAGTACATGGGTTACACCATAGGACTTTAGCATTGCGTAGAAGAAAAATATGGTAGTTAGATTTGCATACTATAAAATCATTGTAGGACATTTATATAAGATGGACGCATATATAATTTTTAGAAGGTGTGTATTAGAACATGAACGACCCAAAATTTTAGTAGAAGCCCATGAAGGTATATTTGGAGGACACTATGCAGGAAAAGATATCACGTAGAAGGTATTTCACACATGATTATGGTGGCTAACAATCCATAAATTTTCCAAGGAATATTTCCAGAACTGTGATGTCTGTCAGAGGGTTGGAAAACCAAAAATATGGGATGAGACACCCCTAAGACCACAAGTGACTCTACATGTATTTTAAAAATGGGTAATAGACTTTGTTGGACCGATTAATCCACCAACAAAAAGGTTATGAGATAGATATATCATTACTACGACTGAATACTTAACCAGATGGGAAGAATCAACACCAGTCAAAGATTGTATTGTAGAGACAACATCACACTTCTTGTTTGAGCAAGTGATCACCATATTTGGATGTTTGAGGATATTGATGAGTGACCAATGCACTCATTTTTTGAACAATACCATCACGACGATGATTGAGGAATTTGAAGTTTATCACCAGAAGAGTACACCATATCATCCTTAGGAAAATGGAGCAGTAGAAGCTTTCAATAAGATTTTGGAAAATGCATTGACTAAGATTTGCAATGTTCACAAGGATGATTGGGACTTGAAAATACCATTAGTTATATGGGAATATAGGACCACATGAAAGAAATTGATAGGAAAAACACCATTCAGACTGGTGTATGGGCAGGAAGCAATGGTGCCATTATAATTTATGGTACCCATTCTACGCGTAGCAACACTTACCAACATGACCGAAAGAGGCACAATATAGGAGAGGTTAAATAAACTAATGGAAATGGAAGAGGACATGATTCTAGCAGGATTTCACCATGAAGTATAGAAAGCAAGAGACAAATCTTGGCATGAAAAACATATTAAAAAGAAGAGTTTTAAGGAGGGAGACCTAGTTCTGCTCTATGACAACAATTTTTTCCAACACCTTGGTAAGTTTAGAGTCCATTGGCTAGGGCCATATGAATTAAATGATGTCATAGATGGGGAATTTTCATAACTAAAGGACTTGGTAGGAACATAACTAAACGACATGATCCATGGTAGTCGATTGAAACTGTACAGGGACAGTCGACCTACTAACCCTTAAAAGTTACATCATAGTAAGAAAGTCATGTATATAGTGTACTATAGTAGATATTAGGAAAGAAAAATCATAATAAGGAAGAAAAAAGTAGAAAAATAAGAAAAAGGAAGACAAAAGTAGAAAAAGAAGAAAAAGGAAGAAAAAAGTAGACAAAGAAAGAAAATACAAAACACTGAGAAATATCGTGCGCAACAAACAATGAAATCCACGCGACAAAAATAAAAAGTGACCACGGACAACATATGGCTAACAGGAAGCAAAGAAAATGCACCAGGGGAAAATTCACAATAGAAACATACGACACACCAGAAAATTGCAGTGCACCAAAAACAAGCCAATGGTCGGAAAAGAAAAAAAACGGCCGTGGGGGTAAAAAGGCACGAATTGGGAATTTATGAAACTTAAAACAATGTGCTCGACAAGATTTAAAACATTGATGACCATCAAATAAGTGTCTCTGAGAATATTCAAAGGACTTATGACACCCCATATATAACTAAAACATGGGCCAAATGAGACACATTGTGAATTTACAAACCCGCGAAGCTAAGGGGCAGGAAGACAAGAGGCGAATAGGTGAGTTCATAGATCGTAGCAGTCAAAGTTCAATTGGAGAAGGAATAATTCCAATGATGGAACCTCCAAAGGTCGACACACATATCCAAATAGCACGAAAAACACACAGTAGCCACAGGTCACCATAGGAGACCACAGAGGCGGAAAAGGCATTTACACAGATAGAGGGAATTGTCGATGTCGATGCAATTCATTCACCACAGATCGAACCAGTGAGTGCCACACTGGTAGAGGAAGAAGGAAAGGCCCCGATGGTGGTGAAGATGGAAATTGATTCACACAGTAGTGTGCGGTTCTAGGATCCATTAGCAACAATAAACCCACAACAATCTTCCAGGGTAGAAGAAACCCACAAACCAAATGGCATGAACATTAAAAGGATAGAGTCTGACGGGCCAAGGTCACAACCTATGGTGGGGTATAAGAAACAGGAGGAAGTAGAACTCAAATATATCATGGGGAAATGAAATTCAGGCTGGGAAGAAAAAGAACCAGAGGTTGGGACATCTAGCGCGCTAGTGTAGAGAAAGGGGAAAAAACCCATTGTGCAGTCCCCGCGCAAGCAACCCAACGCCTTGATCATTTTTCCATGCATTCTAGATGGGGTGCAGGCCACACCAAGTTTTCTGGGCTATGTCAAAAGGTTACAGTACGCAGACCACGACGTGTCTGAAATAAAAAATTTCCCATAATTTGCACAACATGTGTACATGGAGAGCCTAGGCATAGGGCCGTTGGGAGATCCAGTGCTGCAACCTAAGAAGTGGGTGGCAGGTTTAGTAAACACATGGATCCTTAATTTGTTGGAGAATCGCCACTTCAACATTGGGGAATATGTGAACAACTGCGTCAAGTAGTTACTGGAGGTCCTCCATGGAGGATTTTTGTGGTTGGACGAACCAATCTCAATCGATGTGGAATTAATTTCATTCATCATAGGACTACCATTAAATGGTGAGAAGTCCACATAGTACATGGATGATAAAACCAAGGAAAAGGTACTCAAAGAGGAGATGAAGAAAAATTATGGGACAGAAAGGGGCTTGCACAAAATTATCATAAAAATGATTAGTGATGCAGCCAACTCGATGGAAACGAAATTGATGGCATGCAAAATAATTCTAAAATGTTGCAAGGAGGAGGTCCCTGTTGGGTATGTGTTATATTCTTTGCATGTGTGTGTGTGGGCGTGTCAGATATGACAACTGCGTCTAAAAATCCCTCGTAGTAGTGCTCTATTTGTGCTGTGTGTACTGGGCACTTTCCTAG
>JZKD02S1591778.1:508088-524875 GCA_000966675.3 Picea glauca
ATGTCATCAGCATTGACTTTTTGACCAGTTGACCTTTGACTTTTTACCTGTTTGGGCTTCTGATCAGAACGCGATAACTTTCGCATACAGAGCCCGTTTGACAAAGTAAATATACCGCCAGAATCGGAAAGACGAGACGAACGCAATGGCATTGGTTTCGTCAGATTCTAAGCACTTTCATTTTTGAGCATTTTTCAAGCCCTGTCAGGCTTCTGGATCCGATTTCGGATCAATTGCAGACATCTAAGTCATGCAATCACCCATAAGCCATCTCGGGTGATATTGCGTTGTGCACTCCATGCGCAATTTTGCCTTCTGGTTTACTAGAGGGGCCGATGGTTTCTATCATTTTGTTGGGGAACTAAGGTAGAAGCCAGGTCAACCCATACATCCAACATGGGGATAACAACTTCTACCACCAAGCTAGGACTTGGAGCACACAAGAAAGAAGAAGACTAGGTGGATTTGGAGCCCATTTTTCTACAACAACCATTATTGAGGTGTTGTTTGTTAATCATATTTCCATCAGAATAATAGAGTATTCTATATTCTTTACTTTATATTTTGTTTTAATTCTTAGATGCATGTCCTTTCCTTGTATCTTATTTCTTGCATAGGGTAAATTATGGAATAATCTTATTTGCATGTTGTATTTTTCTTCTCTTTTCTTTTTTCTATTTCTTAGGTTTCACAACTCTTAAGGAGGGTATTTTTTTACACCCTAGTAACAAAACACCAACACAAATTGGTGACTCCATTGAGGAAGTTGACTCTTATCTCCTTGGTCGTGTGTGCTTCATTGGGTCTTTGGTAGTTTGGTTTTCCTTGTTTTTTTGCTTGTTGTGTCCTTATTTTTTGTGGTGACCTGTGTGGGAAACCATAATTTTTATCCTCAACCATATGCATTTTTAGTGTTCTTAGTTTTTTAGCATAGCACAATTTTCCTAATATTTTTTTGTGCCTGTACACATTTGGCACTAGTTTTTGTGCTAGCTTTTTTGTTTTTCAAAATTTTTGCTTCTTTGTTCAGGTACTGAAATTTTACATTTTGTGTACTCAATCCACCTATGATTATTTTTAGATTCATGTTGTTTGTTGAGTTTTCCATTAGAATATTGTAGGTGAAGAAATGGGTTTAGAACCTTTAGTATTTTCTGACTTTAGGTTCCTATTTGGGTGACTTGACTTGTTTTAGTTTTAGTTTTTATTCCATAATAGGTAGTTGGATGACTATTCCTTTTTTATTTTCTTAAAATTGCATAGCAATTGGTTAAGGAACAATTATTTTGGATTTTCAGTTTTAGTCCCTTTCTTTGCAAATCTTAGAAGTTTTTAAACTATCTTTCCTCGCATTTTTTAGCATTGGATCCCTAGTTTAATTGCTGGTATTTACTTTCTTTATTTTAGGAAAAATTGTTTTGTAAAGAAAAGAACTCCGTAGGTTTTTAGTATTAATCAAAGTTATTTCCTTTCCTTAGATTTTTCACTTTCTCTCTCGATTGCATTAATCCCTATCTAGTTTTCTTTAGAATCTTTCATTTGTTGGATGTGTAAAGCTTGTTGTTGTAATATTAAGAAAGTTAGTATGCATAGTACTAAAGATTTAATATCTTTTTTAATTATAGAAAATAAAATATTCATAGTACTAGGATATTCCTTTCTTAACTTTCTTAATATGCATATTAACTATCTTTTTAATTCTAGAAACTAAAATCTTCATATTAGAATATTTAATAATTTTTTAAATATCTTAACTTTGCATCCTTAATGACAATGTTTTTAACCTTCCTTCAATTACCTATTTGGTATGATGAGGGAGTCAAAGTACTTATTTCTAGTCTTTAAACTAGTGCCAATGATATCATACATCACAAAGATGAATCATGTAGATGATAGAGCTTATGTAAATTTAATCTAGATGGTTCCATTTTCCTCGATTTGTTCTTGAAATCACTTCTCCTTGTCATAGATAAGGATGTTTCATATACTGTTCCCCAAAATGAGGATAAATCCATTTTCAAGACTCGATAGTTAGACCTTATCTAAGCCTAATCATGTTATCTATACACCATACTTATCTATGCCCTTGGTTTTGATTCTACCTGAAGGGATCAATAATGGGAATCCCATGCTATGGATGGGATCATATTTTATGTCACTTCTACTTATAATACTTATGATTGGATGAATTTATCTATTGGTTATAGCATGTGTGTGAACCATTATGGTGGAGAACATCATGTTCATGTTTCTGGTAGCTGCGTGAGGTATTCACCTTCAGGATAACCTTTCTTATATATGAAGTTTCCAAGACGTTAAAGGAAAACCATTGGAATTCAAAGAAGATCCCAAAAGAGAAGTCGGCCTCATAGAAAATAATAAAGAAGAATTATATTGTTCCAAAAGTAAAGTCGGTTCCAGAAAAAGATAAAAATAAAATATATTTTCCAGAAAGTCAGGTCGAACTTGCCAGAAAAGTCACTGGACAGATTAGTATAAACAAGAGTGATTCCTTCCTTATTTGACATACTCACTCACTCACTCATCTACAACACATGTTTAGTGGAGAGAGTTGTAGCTGCAGAAGGAAGAAGGGCGCATATGGAGGGTCTATCTCTTTTGGTATTGGTGATGTGTTGATGG
Organism: Picea glauca; assembly: GCA_000966675.3. Taxonomy (NCBI): domain Eukaryota; kingdom Viridiplantae; phylum Streptophyta; class Pinopsida; order Pinales; family Pinaceae; genus Picea; species Picea glauca. Next base: position 510,732 of record JZKD02S1591778.1, read on the forward strand.
AGGCCAACCACTCTAGCGCTCTGGATAGAGTGAGCTACAACTGCATTGTTGGTTTGTCTATGTGATGTATTGGTATAACCACTCTATCACTCTAGCTAGAGTGAGTTGTAGCTGCATAGTTGGTTATATTATTTGTGGTTTTCTCTAGTGGATAGAGCTTGTTCTTGGTTATTTTTTCTTGGCAAGGATATTCTCTATAAGAAGGTTGTTGGGTTTTCTCCTCTTGTGTAGAAGGGTTTACAAGGATGTATATATTATGCTTGGGGGTGGCACGAGTAGGTGCCTATGGTTGGGTGGCGATGGTGCAACATTGCCTATGGAGAAATGAGCATGCAAAAGAAGTTTAAATTGCTATGGTAAATCTAATGTTAACGTTATTAATAAAAATTCAACATGGTATCAGAGCTTGGTTTCCTTCAGAATAGTTTAATCACTAGAAGGAGGATTGTGAGATTTATCTTGTAGTTGTAGTTTTCCATTGTACCTTTCCACTATGCAATTTTATTTTGTCAAGCTAGTTGGAGCACCTTGAAATTTTAAGGTTTGTTGTTGCTTACCACTGCTTCCAGATGGTGCTATAATTTCTGAGGTATGTGCTTGTATATGTTCAATTTTATCATTATATTGAGGGTGTTTTGCAGGAGAAGGAACTTTTTTCCAAGAATAAAATCATAGATCCAGAGGGATCTCATATCTAGTGCATTCATAGGAACAACACACCCTCCTTGTTTGATTGTTTTGATATGCCTCTATCTTTTACAACACCATTGCGATCTTATGTTTTTGATATATTGGAGTTATGATCATTATACTAACCACTTAATACTAGAGATGCATTTGTTTATCTCCCCTCTAAGAGATATTCTTGTTTTGTTGTCTGTTCTGAGAAGGTTATCTTGTTAAATTCCATGGAGGTTTCCATGGAAATGTTGTTGTTCTTATTTTATTATTCCAAGCAGGTTACCTCAGAAGCATGTCACTAGTGATATCTATGAGAGGGGGATATAGTGATGGTTGTAGAAGGAAACTTATTAGATGGTCTCTAGTTTGAGACATGAAGCAGTCCGACTAGACAAGGATTTTGTATAGATTGAAAGTTTGACCAATTCCTGGTGCATGATTCTATCAGTATGAGTGAGTCATGGCATATGAGACTTTTTAATTTGCATTATAGAGCTCTTCCCACTCTAGGAAATATGGTGACGAGTCTTACAAAGATTCATATTGATCATGATGGCATCTGTAGAGGTTGTTCTCTTGGCATAGATGCCAAGGGATATTCTCCAAGCAGTGAGGCTCCCACACATACCCATAGATGAGTAGGTAGCTGAAATTTTCACTAATCCTCTGTTTAGGAAAAGCTTGTCAGGAATGCAAACGTTTCCCTGGGGGAGTGTTGATGATTGCATCATCATGTTGATATTCCAAGATTGATCAAGAAAACTTGATCATGTGGGAATAGGCCCATATGTAATCTTCGACGGACTACAGATTCGAGTTGCTACTAGATCTCCAAGAGGATATCAGGTAGACATTCAAAGATTGGTTACATAGACTTGACCATGTGGGAATTATTCCAGCATAATATTCGATGGAATGAAGGATTAGGACCCTGTGATGGAATGAAGACTCGAATCTCGATGTAGTCTTTGATGGAATGAAGACTCGAATCTCGATGTAGTCTTTGATGGAATGAAGCCACATAGTTCTCTATGGATCGAGGACTCCTCCAATGTGTGTGAATTACATTGGGCATAACACTCATGGTGAGGTGAGTGGTCCCGACAAGCATCATGTCGACCCTTCTCCCAGTATTGGGATGCAGATAAGGGGAGATAGACGAACATCTACATCCAGAGTAGATGTGCCCCGATGTAGTCTTAGGAGAACTAAATAATTGAGGTGCTTGAGGTGAAATTCCATGTGTCTGATAGCATCGAGCTAAATTCATTCGCAGAGTGATCATGTGGGAATGTGGAAATTCCAGGATCAATTTTTGAGGTGAATGTGGCTCCGATGTGGTCATAATTCTTGTCATCGAACAAGATTGACCCAAGGTGATAGACACATGGTTTTGGAGATGGATCATCAATATAGCTAGTGTGTCTCATGGATAAAATTTTCTATGATAGAATAATACCAAGAATAGTACAATATATGCTTAGAGAATTCCTTCCTCATTGAGAGGGAGTATTGATGGTTGCAACTTCTTGAGACATTATTCTATGTTGATACTCCTCGATGGACTAAGTTGATTATGACACTTATCGATGGAATGATAATTTGTACTGGGTTGGTGCCCAACTTCCCTTGAGAGTATACCAAGTGGACATGTCATGGGCGAGTAGGTCCTTGATGATGCACTACAGGAGAGTAGGTCCTAGTGCCACACTACGAGCGAGTACGTCCTAGTGTATTCTAGTGGTGATGAGGCCCTAGAAAAGGTCCACATTGGGTGTAGCCATGTAAGACGTGATGATGCTACCAATATCATGGTCCGCGTGACCATGGCATAGCCTGCAAGGCTATGAGGACTAGAGGAAAACATCATGGATAATACCTCCCTGGATAAGAGGGAGTGTTGATGTTTTTGGTAGTTGCAGGAGGTATTCACCTCTGGGATAAACTTCCTTATATATGAATTTTCCAAGACATTAAAGGAAAACCATTGGAATTCAAAGAAGATCCTATAAGAGAAGTTAGACTCACAAAAAATAATAAAGAATAATTATATTGCTCCAGAAGTAAAGTCGGCTCTATAAAAAGATATATAAAAAATATATTTTCCAGAAAGTCAGGTTGAACCTGCTAGAAAAGTCACTGGACAGATTAGTATAAATAAGAGTGACGCCTTCCTCATTTTTCACACTCACTCACCCATCTACAATGAATTTTTGGTGGAGAGAACTACAACTGTAGCTGCAACTGCAGAAGGAAGAAGGGCACATATGGAGGGTCTATGTATTTTGATCTTGGTGATGTGTTGATGGAGGCCAGCCACTCTAGGACTCTGGATAGAGTGAGCTACAATTGCATTGTTGGTTTCTCTTGGTGATATATCGGTAGAACTACTTTAGAATTTGGCTAGAGTGAGATGCAACTGCATAGTTGGTTATCTTCTTTGTGGTTTTATCTAGTGGATATAGCTTGTTCTTGGTTATTTTTTCTTGGCAAGATATTATCTATAAGAAGTTTGCTCAGATTTCTCCCCTTGTGTAGAAGGGTTTCCCAGGATGTATATGTTATTCTTGGGTGTGGCATGAATAGGTGCCTATGGTTGGGTGGAGATGGTGCAACATTTCCTATGGAGAAATGATAATGCAAAATAAGTTTAAATTGTTATGGTAAATTTAATGTTAACATAATTAATGAAAATTCGACACATCCCATGTTTGGAATACCTTCATATGGCAACCTTATATTCTTACAACCCATACGATCATTCACACTCGTTGTCACATGACAGAGATGGTATTTTTTAGTTAGTTCCTCCTATGTATCCTAATGTCCATTCTATGTTTGGAATACCTTCATATGGCAACCTTATATTCTTACAACCCATACGATCATTCACACTCGTTGTCACATGATAGAGATGGTATTTTTTAGTTAGTTCCTCCTATGTATCCTAATGGTGGTATTGCATGTAGTAGTGCATCATCATCCTATGTGGCTCTTTCAATCAATAAACCTTATTATCCATTCCCTATTCCTCCTCCAAGTCCCACAACACCATAGTTTTAGAGGCCTCAATCCCATTCAGAACAATTTCATCCATTTCCACCCCACAAAGTTAGGTTTATTCCCAATAAAATGTTACCGATATTGTTAATGCATAGAACAATAAGAACAAAAACAAAGGGAAGAAGAAAGCGAACAACCAAAATCAAGTGGATGGGGTACAAATGGGGTTAACTCTCCTATTCCACTTGCTAACATTGGTGGAAATAATAATATCACAAACCAAACACAAGATCCTGAGCTTCCTCCCTAGAAAGGAAATGATCCTCAACTTAGGATAAACCATCCATGTTCACTTTAAAGGGTGTATGGAAATTACACTCACCATTTTCCTCTTTTACCCAAATTCTGTTTTTGGTTGGAAGAAGTATCTCAGTGCGAGTTTGTCAATGCCACTCAAGGTCAAGCTAGTACTAAACCTACCCATCCTCAAGTTTCTCAACCTAAGGTGTTGCAAAATTCCTTTCCACAACAAGGATTAGTAACAACATAATTGATTACACCTTATCCCAGTCAACCATCTACATCTAGTCCTCCCATAGATCCTTCATTATAGAATATATACATGAAGTATATGAATGCCAATATTTATACCCAAAGGCATCAATATGGTATGCCACCTAAATTTACACATTTTGATAATGAAAATGAACCACCCACAACTAGTGGTCCATTGTGAATTTTGCAATTGAATGTCGATCCTAATCCTAAAGTATTAGAGGTTCCTTTGCATAATATTTCTCCTAACTTTCATGTAAGGGATACTCATAATTATACTGTCATGGATGATTTTGCATAGTCTCTTATTTCCATGTCTTCTCTTGAGGTACTTCAGAACTACCCCTTGTAGTGAAAGTCCTTGCTCATGGTTTTGGGTGTAATCAATTTTTCTAACATTAGTTTAATCACCTTTAACTTAGGTTAGACACAAATTTGTATTCCTTTTATAGTTTCATTTTAAGTACTCGTCACCATCAAGAACCTATTTTCCACCATTTCATAATAAATGAGGGTGATTCCACATGTCATGTCCACCCACATTTTGAATAATTTAGTCTCTCTAGATTTGATCCCATCCCTCATGATCCTTCTTGCGTATGATGGTCATCCTTCCCAACCATAAGGAATTTTAAAAAATATTCCCATATAAGTTTTTGGTAATATTTTCTTGATTCATAATGAGATTGTAGATTCCCAACTTGATTATGCCATTATGTTAGGATGAATTTATATGTATTCCATGAAGGATGCAACATCTATGATATTTTTCTCATGATGTTTCCCCATCAAGAAAATATTGTGAATCTTGATCAACATACATATCATGATCCTAATCAACATGTAATCCTGACAATACCTCACCAAATCTTGAAGGTAGTCTATCTATAGATTTTTACTTTGAGGTTGCTATCGGTGTGTTCAAAGACACTTGTTTGTTCAACACTTACTCAGGACCATTGCCAAATATTCTCCTTGAAGGAACATCTTATATGTGTATTGTTGCATATGGAGAGTCATATTCACAATTGAAGAATGAGCCCACTACTCCCCCAGTGGTGGAAAACCATGGGTTGTCTCACTTATTACATATATTCTATTCCTCTATTTCCTTCTCCTAGTATAGCTATAAGCCTTAGCATGATGACATTGAATCTCCCAAGACTAACTTAGGTATCTTGGCATGGTATATCAACCCATCTAATCCACTAGTTTCTTCAACATCATCGCTCCATATAGTATTGACTCTTGTTTAGCCTATGAGAACACCATCTATATATGCCTCATAGCCCATTTAGGATCTTTTTACCCAAACTTAGACTAATAAAGGTAAGAAGGGTTTTGGGGGTATTAATAAGAAAGTTGTGGGAACAAACCTTTAGGAGAAAGTTATGACTACTTAAACTACTATACCTAATAAGGTTACTCCTAATTGTGCCCTTTGAAACAACAATGACCATGCCGCCCATTAGTCCTTAGATATCCCAACATTGTAGAGTTCACTTTACTCTCGAGAAGAGAGATATCATAAGTCCATCCCCATAGTACAAATCACTCTATCAATTTTTCTAAGCAACAAAATAAATCATTATGTGTGAATCATCCATGTGATTTGTATGATTCCTATGTTCATTATTCAAACAATTGGATCGAATTCCCCAAGTTTTGAACAACACTTGTGGATGCAAACTTAAACAACTTTATGTTGGAATTCATACCTATGGAAGATATGCTACCCATTATTAATGTGAATGAGGAATCCAAACCTCTTTTCTACATTTCCTCCTCAATAGGTTCTTTGTCTTTTGATCATCCATCATGTTGATTTTATGATCCTTTCTTTGGTTACTTATGTGCCTCTTACCTCTTTAGTTGTGGATTTTCCCTCCAAGTCAGCTATATCCTCATCAATAGGTGTTGCTTATGTGAGCCATACCTTTCATACATTGGGAGTTGTTACATGTTCCATTCATAAAACTAGACCCTCTTCAATCACTTTGAAAGTGGTACCCAATAAATTTTATTATAGTAATCCCATTTTTCATTATGATGAAGGAATTACTGAAGTAATGAGCACACTTGAATACCCATGGGACAATATTCACCATTGTGCCTACTTCTCCCTCAGGTTGTGTTCACCACCAAGAATTCTTCTAATCAATTCTGTGTCGAATGTAAGGATTTCATAACTTTAGGCCATGTTGATTGGATTTCATAACATTTCCCCATTATTAAAGTGGATATTTTTGTTAATCCTAGTGTTACAAAACACATTCTTCTTGGAGTTTCCTATTCTCTTGAAGATGATACAAATTATAGAGATTTATTCCAAGAGTTTTTTCATGCCTTTGCTTGGTATTATTAAAAAATGATGGAAATCTAATTACCTCCATGAAATAACACCCTATTGATACATGGGTTGATGTGTCTCTGGTAAGGTAGAAACAAAGGCCTATTCATTTTGACAAGGCTTTGAAAATTAAATTTGAAATTGAAAAACTTCATAAATTTGGTTTCATTTATTTGATCACTCATGCCACACTAGGTATCTAATTTGGTCCCCATAAATAATAATCAAGGCACCATACATGTATGCACTGAATTTCATGAACTTAATATGTCCTATCCCAAAGACAATTTCCATACCTTTTTTATTGACCAATTATTTATGCTTGTGTGGGCTATGAGGGTCTATCCTTTGTGGATTGATTCTTTGGTTATAGCTAGATCTGGTTTCATCACCAAGACTAGTACAAGACTGCTTTTACAACTCCTTGGGGGACATTCACCTATAAGGTCATGACCTTTTGGGTTAACAAATGTTGGTGCCACTTTCTAGCAGACCATTTCATATTATTTCTATGACTTGGCTGAAATTATTATTTCTTATCTTGATGAGCTCACTACTATTTTGAAGAAACATTCACAACATTTGGAAGATATTTGCAACAATTGTTTTGGCTTCACAAGTATAAAATTTGCTTGAACCCTCTTGAGTGTGTATTTTTATTTACTTCTAGCTACTTGATTGGATTCATCAACTCTAAGTATGGTATCGTTGTCTATTCATTGAAGGTTAAATCCATCCTTACACTACGTCTACTTAATACTTTGCATCAACTATAGAGCCTTCAAGGAAATGTAATTTTCTTAGGTCACTTTGTTCTTGAATATGCTACATGTGCACATTAATTTTTCCATTTGTTTGGGATGACCAAGCTAAACAATCCTTTTATGCATTAAAGTGTGCATTTACATATTCTCCTTTAGTAAGCCCTTTATAATTTCATAAGCATTACATCCTCTACCTCTTAACGTCACTTTTCACTATGGCTAGTGTGTTGGCCTTAGAAGGGGAGAATCAATCTAAGCACATCATATATTATGTTAGTAAGATTCTATAAGGACCATCATTATCATATAACCTTGACAAGTAGTTATCCTTATATATTATCTTTTTGATTCAATATATGTGTCATTATGCATTGATGCAAGAGACTAATGTTGTCATGAATTCCAATCCCATTCTATATCATTTGATTTAGTGAGTCATTAATGGAAAAATCACTCATTTGATCATTATACTCAAGGATATTGATCTTAAATTATCTACTCCCAAGAGTAATAAAACCTTGGCCCTAGTAGATTTGATCTCTAACTTGTCAATAAGTGTAGCTAATCCACACCTTAATTATGATCATTCTTTTGGGCACTTGTTCACCATTTTGTCCAACAATTCTTGGTATGGTTATATTCTTCTTTATTTTTGAACTCATAAATATAATCATCAACTATCACGTGATGACCAAATTTTAATTCTTCATTAGGCTCCATTGGCGATGCCATGTATAGAAAATGATCTAGAATGGATTAATATATAATTTTTCATCTATCTTGGAAATTTATGGGTGGAAAAATGGGGGGAAATTGCTAGTAGAGCCCATTTTAGGCGTAGGTCCCATTTTGGTGATTTGGGGTCTAGAAACTTCTAGAGTCAATTTTAGGCATCACGTAGCACCTTTTTGGGTCAAAAATTTGTAAGCATATCTCCCAACCACTTGATGTTATTCTACACACTAAGATATTTCCAACAAAGTGAAAATCACCTTAATTGGAGTTTGTATGTGGAATTTGTGCCTCCTACAGGTTGACCTACTTTGATGACCACCATGGTACCAAGTGGATGGTACATCATCCCCCATTACTCACACATGTGTGGCTAGTCACTCATGGAATTTCAAGAAGATTGTAGAGGGTCCAAAACCCTAAAAGTAATTGAGGGTTGAGGCATGTAAAAACCCTAAACCTAACCCTAGATGGCTATTAGGCTATGTTAAATACTGGGTCACTAGGAAAGGAAGGTGTTCCATTATTTTGGTATTGTTATTGTTCCATAGCTGGCAAGAGAATATAGGAGTGGGATACTAAAGCATAATATAGAAGGTATAAAATGATAGGTTTTCTGCCATAATGGGATTCCTAGGTCACATCTTGTGTTCATTTATGAGGATGGTCTGTTCATTTGCTTGTTTCTTTCATTTCAATTTCAGTTGATTAGATAATGTTGAGCCCTACACTAGTAGTATTACATTTGATATATAAGGTAATAAAATTCATAACAAAATATTTCAGAATATTGTAAGATCTATTGTGGCAAACTATTCAATTGGAATTTCCATGGAAGTTTATAGATAAAGAAAGGAGTTAACACTATTTTGCATCATTGTTTAATTGTTGACGAAGCCAATAAGGTCCTAAATAACTATCATAGAAATGCTTGTGGTGGCCACATTTTTGGGATGGCTACTATGCCCAAAAATCATTAGGCTTAGATATTTTTGGCCTACATTTTTTTCTAATTGAATCCAAGCTATTAAGAATTACCATAATTGCCAACTTTATACCCCTAAGGTGTGAGCTCCTCGAGCTCCTCTTCACCTTGTAATTTTTGTGGGTCCCTTTTGCAAGTGGGGGGATTGATTTTATGGAGTCTTGATTTATGCCTATTGACAATCATAAGTACATCATTGTGGTGACTATTTTATGAAGTGGTTTGAATCCATGATGATGTTTAATAACATGAAAACCATGGCAAATTTCTTTTTCTTAACCATGGTGTCACTCATTTTGGTGTCCAAAAATCCAAATTTTGAATCCTTATGGAAGTGATCTTTTGTCATTAAACATTGTTTGGGAAATGGGGGAATTTTTGCTTGCTAGTCCTCGTGGTGAATTTTTGTTTTGGGCCTTATGGTTCTTTTTTTGTTATTTTCAGATGGCTCATTAATATCTATGTTACATTGGTTTCATCGATGGAAATATTTTTTACACTTATAATATTTCCTTGATGCTTCCAATCTTTTATTCCCCCTCATATTCTCTCTTCCATATAACTGGTGTATGTGTTATCATTGCTACCAATAACTAGGTATAATACGATGTTGTGATTTGATTTCTTATCGTTTCCCTCAAATTTCGCATGCATCATCTTCATGTTCATATTGATTATCAATCGCGTGTCACACAATTAAAGAAATGTTATCAGGTTCTTGACCCTAGTCTATTTAGAAACTATTATAAAGTTATACAATTGGTTAGATAATTTGATTCCATTACATTCATTGATCATGTCCCAATGGCTCTCAATAGCTATGTATATCATACTACAAATCAAGTTCTAGATTGGCATTTCATTCGTTCATCATAAACATGAAATAAATCTATGCATATACATGGCACATGCATACACATGATAACCATCATAATCACCAATGCATGTAAATATAAGAAACCTATCATTGCATTCAAAATCACGAGGCTCATAAATCAAAACCAAAATGCATTCACAAGTGGTGCCTAGTCATAATCATCCTCCTCCCCAACCATGGGGTATTGAGATATTGGGGATAGGGGTCCAATAGCAAGGTCAAACATCCCCTAGAATGAAAAATATATCCTCGTTACGGTGAGGCACCACTTGGTTGGAACTCCAAAGAAGTCCTCAGTCAATGCCTTATCCAAATGCTACCATCCTCGCCCTGTAACTCTAGCTAGTAGATGGTCAATATAGTTGTGGAGATAATCAAATAATTGATGAAGAAAATCTAGGTCCCCTCTCTATCTCTATCCCACTAGTCTATGATTGAAACCCTTGATTCGACCTCATAATTGTTGATGGATTACTAACCTCATCAGTGCCACACACACACACACACACACACACACACACACACACATTAAACATGGAGAGTATAAGTAACACGAGTCATATAAAATCTAGCTACCATTTATGCTCGCATGCAAACACAAATAAAACTAAATCATGCTTCATTACTTATCCTCTGGGTCTCCCTTATAGTCCATGTTCTCATATGTATAATCCTTGATTTGAAATGGGATTTGTTGCTACTAGGAAAATAAATCTAGTTGGGAGATGTTTCCCATTGTTCCATCTCCCCCTCCTCATCAACTCACCCCTGCTATCCTTCATCTTGGATTACATGGTGGGGTTAGAGAGTCAATATCCTCTTGACAAAGAAAGAACATATGAATGTGCCAAATGTGAATCCACCACCCCCACCCTTTGGAAAGTTTTCAACTATCCCCACACTATAGTCAAGAAATTATGGACCCACCCAAAGTAGGCCCTCCTAAGAACCATATTGATAATCATCATCTCATCACCAAAGAATTGATGTGGTCCCTACAATCCCATGAATAACACTACCCTTGTAGCTATGACCCAAGTATCTATTCTATATATTTATTAGATATGTATTGATCCATTATGAGCCACCAACCCATCTATGTAGTCTCTATCAATAAATTACTCCAATGGCTTATCACAGTGCCTCATTGAAAATATGTCGCCAATCACTTTGTACATCAACAACATTGCCAAGAAGTAATGATATTTTGGGGTGAGATCAATATGCTCCTCTTTGTATATGAATTCCCTTGCATCCACATCCCAATACTCAATTATCTTTGAAAGTAGAAGGACACCCACTCACATCAATGAGTTCTCAAGGAACTTGAGTAAGCCATGACATGCAAGTAATCCCCAAACTACTTGGAACTTATGAAATCCAATTTTGATGGTCAAAATGGAAAACATGAGCTCTACAAGTTTTGGGCCCCTTAAATAAATTGAACTCAAACTTGTCCGAATGAATTTCTAATTTGGGGGTCCTTCCCTATTTATAGTCCCCCTTGAATTTTATTTCGCTCCTTATGACTTCATATGAGCCCCATTTGATGCATCATTCATGCTGCTAGCTTCCTTGATTTGGGTTATTTCCCTTGATATCAACCCTTTTTGTGGTAATGTACTTCATTCATGAGACCCTTTTCCCCTTGAAGTTCACATGCATGTAACTTGAGTCCAAGAACTTAATCTTTCATTGCATATGCACTATTGTTTTTGTTTTCATATGCACTTTTACACTATGGTATTGTTTCCATGTGTTCAATTATTTTATACGGGATTTAGTTTTCCCACCATTAATTTAACATGCTCATTGTTGATCCATCAAGTATAATGATCGAAACCGGAATATAGGTTACCTATCCCATATGATAATGTTCCTTGTTTTCCACTCTTGGGATATACTTGTAGGAACCCCCACCCAATTTGGGCAGGCAACCTACCCCATCCACCTTCGTATTCACCCTTTCCCGACAATATTACTTTATGTACATGGATTACAATGGATTAGTACCCCCTTGCATCTTAGAATCCATGCTAATGTTTTCCCATTTGAGTAATAAGTTCATATAAGATGTGTATCAGATTTTATCTTCATACCATTTCTCATCATGATTATTGGCTTGTTTCCATGGAATCCTGAATGGTTCAGTTGCATTAGCATTATTTGATATGCTTCATTACATGCCATTGGACCTGTCCCTCATCCATACTGTGGATATCACTTGCATTGTTCTTCTACCATTCATATACCCTCAAGGAGATTACCATTAGTGCTCATCCCCTGGTTTCTTCCATTTGTCATCATTATCTCAATTTGATTCATTTGGTCATATTTAGGGCTCTAATATTATTTCTTGTATGGTTATCCAAATTCATTCTTTATTTTTGGAAATCATAAATGTGCTCATTAGCACACTTGCAATGTATATGATCTCTTTTGGCAACATCCCTAGTCACCCTTTTTTAGACATCCTACTATGGGTCACCCTTGGAGTATCTCTGTTTTAAATATCATATCGTGTTGATCTTATTTATTGAAATCCTTCAGTACCATTCATTTTATTCTAACTTTTCTAGTGAGCACTTAGTATTCACCTTCTGAGTCATCATCACTATCCCCTTGCCCATTGTTGACTGTAAATTTTGGAGTTATACATTTTTTGCTAGGTCATCCTTTCGATTATTCTTTGAACAAGGGAATTCTTGAGTCCATCAATCTTTTACCTTCTTTTCGATTATTGTATCAATCACACTTAGTTTCATATTACTATCCTTGTATTATACCTCATGCTAGTATACAAAGGTTCCCATATACTTTTCTCCTGACCTAACTTCCCCTATTGACATACACACATCTATTTTAATGGCTCTATATGCATGTGTACCTTGGCCCCATTTTCCTAATTAAATGGGTTATGTTGGACTAGGCAAGGAAAGTCATGATTTCTACTTGAATATGTAGTTTCTTACGTGCTTGACTTCAACTCACTATCACATCATTATGAATCATACATTGAGATGGTTATAGTATTCCGGTTCTATTCAAAGACCCTAGACATGTGTGAATCTTTTCAATAGTTTTTGAGTCCCTTGGGGAAGCCACCCTTCAAACTACTTCATGTATTTTCCAGGTAGCATTAGTGACAATGATCTAGCCTCATTTGCAGTTCTGTGGATTTGTTTGGTTCTATTCAAAAATTTATTGAGCCACTTGTGAAAATATTCCTTACAGATCTTGGGCCCCTTTATTATTCTCCCATGGAACCTCCCAAAGAGGGTTGTCCCTAGATAAAGTCCTATATGGTTAATGTCCACATCCTCTCCCAAGACTAACTTCATTTTTTTTTTCTTTTCAATAGTTTAACACAACTTATATTTTTCATTCTTTGCCTTAAACCTTCTACTAATTATTTCTTCTTCTTAGGTTTTCTTCCTTCCAAAAATCCCACTAATTCCTTAAATGGCAACTTTATGAAGCCCCGCTCTTGTGTCTTACAATAAGAAGGGTTTTCACAAGAAGGATTATCGTATGAGTTCACTATAGAATTTGGTAATCTTTTGGATCATCAATACGAGCTTGGCGACTAACAAAATCACACATTGATATTCCTCGATCTTGTAGACCAAACCCACATCTAGATATTCCAAGATCAAAATAAAACTAACTTGTGGAGATAGTCTTACATGGTGTGTAATCCAAGGCTAAAGACCCACCTATAATAATGATTTCTTAGGTATCTCAATAGATTATCATTTCTAGTTATGGATTATGTGGGAGCCTAAAGACTTACCTCCTCACAATGATTGTCAAGTTCAATATTGATGTTCACATAAAACCATAATCTCTGATCAATTTTCACACTTCACAGTTTTTCCATCCTCTTTCACACTTCACAGTTTTCCCATCCTCTGTGATGGAACATATTTGATTCGACAAGGGGTTAGTCCTAGGGGTTCAAGACTTTGGATAAGTGAGCTTTAAGTATCCCCACACCATGCCATTATATCCTCTTAAGGTGATGTTCTAACATTAGGAATTTTATTATTAGTGCTTGCCTCCCATTTTTGAAGGAATTTATTTTGCGAGATAAAGATAAAGTCCTTTGAGAAGACTTCTAGTGGGTCTATGGAAATATACATACCCTACCCACCTCTGGATTTGAACTTGTGAGCTCTTAGGAAAAACACATGTTCT